>CAMXCT020001892.1:114721-125825 GCA_947184155.2 Cladocopium goreaui | reverse complement strand
ATAAATCTGAAGTATTAATAAAAACCAGTGTTCCATGAGAATAATTAATTAAATAATTAAATATATTTAATAATTTGGATACCGATATTCCACTGGAAATATTAAAATATTTTTATTACATTTCCTAATCCAGGTCCTGTTTTTTCTGATTTAGCCGTGAATTATGGTATTTTATATAATAATTTATATTTTAACACCATCGGTTTTGCTTTTTTACGTCTACCTGTAGTCGGCTATTGGAAAGGATTAGATAGGGGGAGGATTTTAGTAACGATGATTTGATTGAAATGAGATTAGAATATTTTTAATTTATATTAAAAAAATTGGGCTTGAATTATATTTTATTATTTTGGAATTATAATAAATCTAGGTTGGTATAGGTAGATTATATTGGAATTTATTGGGTTTTATTAAAATTATATTATAAATATTAAATATATATATATTAGGTTTATATGGATTATATAAAATTATTTTTTTAATTATATTGGAACATATTAAATTTATTAATTAAATATGTATATTATTATATAAAATAATAACATATTTACCTCCGATTTACCCGATTTAATGTTATTATATTATTTTGTTCAGAAGGAATTTTAATAAAACAATAATTTCGAACTGGATATCGATATATTGGAATTAATCAGATTGATTAAGGGATATATGGGGGGATTAGGAGTGATGAAATAATATAAATGAGAATGGTTATTTTATATTTTTTTGTCCATGGATATATAAATATAAATTGGAATATATATTTCTTTATATTTGTTAAGAATTCTAATTCAAATTTATTTTTATCATCCTTATTATTTTCGAGAAACGAAGAAATAATATTATAATATTTGTTTTATTTGTTTTGAATATTTTCTATGGTGTAGAAATATAAAATATACCTTTATATATTTTCAGAATCAAAATTATAAAATTCTACTAATGCAAATATCAGGAAATATGGATTTATTATACATAATATATATATATTCTAAATATATATATATATATTCTAAATAATATTATGTATCCTTTATTGGGTGCCATAGAATATGGCTGGGTATGATTGTGAGGTAGCTCCTGGCGGTATCTACGGACCCCTTGCTAAGGGGTGCGAAGGCTCTAGATCTGTATGTAATTGAGGAATTCGATTGGATTCTGAATTATCTTCGAAGTGAGATTTTTATAAGACAGACATTTTTATAAGATAATTTATTAGGATTTATTAAAAGGTCGAATAAAGAAATAAAATTCGATATATTCGTTGTTACCTATGAACCATTTTTTTTTTAAAATTGGATTTGGTTAATTAATAATATATTTATTTCTTTGAAATATATAAATTGGTTTTAATAAATTATTATTTTTTTAAATTATTTTTGTATTTAATTACATATTCCGGGATGGAGGGAGAGATATTGCCGCTACTAGAAGAAAGAATTAATAATTTGAAATATTGAATAGGTTATATAATTTATTTTAATTGTTCTTGGATATTCCTATTGGTGATAAGTTATAAATAAAAGACCACGGTTATCACAGTGACGGGTTCGAAGTAGCCTCATAATATGGTTGATAATTTGTTGAAGGAAAAAAATCAAGGCTAAGCCTGGCTCCTTATTTTTGGAATTGGAAGCATTTTTGAAATGCACTAAATCCGTTCCTGGATAAATAATAAAAAATTGGGGTACCGGCGATTTAGTTACTGGAACCTTAGTGAAATTAAGAAATTTGGTGATGTTATATGAATTTTGCAAGTACGAATCCTTTTAAGGTTCCATTTCGGTGGCTCCTAGCTTAGTGTAACGCATTAAAGGGCGGGATTTTGTGCTTGGCCATACATTGCGAGATAACTTGAGGCTTGTATATGTGGTTTCTGGTATGGATTGTGGCGATGTGCCTGAAGGTGTTTAATCCGGTTGTTGTTACTACTGGTTTTGCTGGCCTGTGTATTCGCAGCACTCGGTTTGGCAAATGTACGTATATTACGCTGGGTATGAATTGGTTTCGTAATTTTAGTATCATGTTGTTATTTTGGTTGGCTGACTCTACATTGGTTTATTCGTCTTATGGTTGGGTTATTATTGCTCAAATTAATAAGAATAATAATGAAGAAGAATTTCTGGAGTTTCCAAACTCAATCTGATGGTGTCTAAGTCCGGAAAAAAGGGAAATTTTTTGCGACCGTATAAACCGTTGTATGGCTTCAGAACAAGTTGAGACTCGGGATCACTTACTTAGTTGGCTTCCACTCTGGGTGCTGCTCAGAAGAAAGCTAGCGAATTACATAATTTCTCTGTCCCGATTGTCTGATACGCTGGTGGTGGAAATTGTTTGGACTTGGTTCTGCATCAACGACCCGCTTCCAGTGTCGTTACTTGGCGGGCTAAATTGGTTCGTTTCGCTTGGGATGAAATTGAGCTGTTCCCGTTCTCAAAGAAGCTGGTGGGAAGAAATGCCCGTATCATATTTTTCATATATTATGATATGAAAAATTACAGGTTATTACCTATTTTATTCAGAAAGTTCGCCCTTGACTCCTTCGATATCCAGCAGGCACTATCCGGGTAACCCTGCCAAAAAATCACTGGACAAGATTGCTCCTGGTACGTCGCAGCAATGGACGAAGGAGTACGGTACTGGTATTGGCTGGTTGTATTACCCGAGAGAATTGGGTGTTGAGGCAAGTAGCGCGGAAAGTCCTCCCATTTCTAGCCACTACAGCTTTGCGGGTATGAGAACAACAGGCAGCGCTGTACTGCGTATCCGGAAAGAAAGAGCATAATAATATAATAATTATTCTGGAATGGGCTGGACCAATGGGCCCTATCTTCGGAACTTTAAGAAAATGATTTCCGCTCCTCGAACTAATTGTAGGGCTAATTTTATTGAGCCTATTATAGAATGGGCTAATGCCCTGGTGCCGCCGACCCCCTTTCAAGGGTGCGGATATATACATATCATGTATATATATAATAATAATATGCTTATATGGTTTCCGGCTGAGATTTTCACACCTAAACCAATCGATGAAATCATGTAGCACAAAGCTCTGCAGAATTTGGGGCCACAGCCGGGCATTGAGCCATGTCGCAGGCTTGAACGCGCTTTACAACAGAGGGCAGTGGCCTGAGTGCCTGCTCGAAGCTGCCGCGCAGCGTTTGAAGCATTTGAGGCCTGGCAAACGGCATGCTTGAACGCCCTTATCAACACAGGGCAGTGGCCGGAGTGCCTGCTCGAAGCTGCCGCGCAGCGTTTTAGGCATTTGAGGCCTGGCAAACGGCAGGCTTAAACGCCCTTAACAACAGAGGGCAGTGGCATGAGTGCCTGCTCGAAGCTGCCGCGCAGCGTTTGAGGCATTTGAGGCCTGGCAAACGGCAGGCTTGAACGCCCTTAACAACATAGGGCAGTGGCCTGAGTGCCTGCTCGAAGCTGCCGCGCAGGGTTTGAGGCATTTGAGGCCTGGCAAACGGCAGGCTTGAACGCCCTTAACAACAGAGGGCAGTGGCCGGAATGCCTGCTCGAAGCTGCCGCGCAGCGTTGTAGGCATTGGAGGCCTGGCAAACGGCAGGCTTGAACGCCCTTAACAACAGAGAGCAGTGGCCTGAGTGCCTGCTCGAAGCTGCCGCACAGCGTTTGAGGCATTTGAGGCCTGGCAAACGGCAGGCTTGAACGCCCTTAACAACAGAGGGCAGTGGCCGGAGTGCCTGCTCGAAGCTGCCGCGCAGCGTTTTAGGCATTTGAGGCCTGGCAAACGGCACACTTGAACGCCCTTAACAGAGGGCAGTGGCCTGAGTGCATGCTCGAAGCTGCCGCGCAGCGTTTGAGGCATTTGAGGCCTGGCAAACGGCAGGCTTGAACGCCCTTAACAACAGAGGGCAGTGGCCTAAGTGCCTGCTCGAAGCTGCCGCGCAGCGTTTGAGGCATTTGAGGCTGGCAAACGGCAGGCTTGAATGTCTTTAACAACACAGTGGCCTGAGTGCCTGCTCGAAGCTGCCGCGCAGCGTTTGAGGCATTTGAGGCCTGGCAAACGGCAGGCTTGAACGCCCTTAACAACAGAGGGCAGTGGCCGGAGTGCCTGCTCGAAGCTGCCACGCAGCGTTTTAGGCATTTGAGGCCTGGCAAACGGCACGCTTGAACGCCCTTAACAGAGGGCAGTGGCCTGAGTGCCTGCTCGAAGCTGCCGCACAGCGTTTGAGGCATTTGAGGTCTGGCAAACGGCAGGCTTGAACGCCCTTAACAACAGAGGGCAGTGGCCTGAGTGCCTGCTCGAAGCTGCCGCGCAGCGTTTGAGGCATTTGAGGCCTGGCAAACGGCAGGCTTGAATATCCTTAACAACATAGGGCAGTGGCCTGAGTGCCTGCTCGAAGCTGCCACGCAGCGTTTGAGGCATTTGAGGCCTGGCAAACGGCAGGCTTGAACGCCCTTAACAACAGAGGGCAGTGGCCTGAGTGCCTGCTCGAAGCTGCCGCGCGCGTTTGAGGCAAACGGCACGCTTGAACGCCCTTAACAGAGGGCAGTGGCCTGAGTGCCTGCTCGAAGCTGCCGCACAGCCTTTGAGGCATTTGAGCTCTGGCCAAACGGCAGGCTTGAACGCCCTTAACAACAGAGGGCAGTGGCCTGAGTGCCTGCTCGAAGCTGCCGCGCAGCGTTTGAGGCATTTGAGGCCTGGCAAACGGCAGGCTTGAACATCCTTAACAACATAGGGCAGTGGCCTGAGTGCCTGCTCGAAGCTGCCACGCAGCGTTTGAGGCATTTGAGGCCTGGCAAACGGCAGGCTTGAACGCCCTTAACAACAGAGGGCAGTGGCCGGAATGCCTGCTCGAAGCTGCCGCGCGCGTTTGAGGCATTGGAGGCCTGGCAAACGCAGGCTTGAACGCCCTTAACAACAGAGGGCAGTGGCCTGAGCGCCTGCTCGAAGCAGGCTTGAACGCCCTTAACAACAGAGGGCAGTGGCCTGAGTGCCTGGCGGAAGGCAAGGTAGTGGCAAGCCAACAAAAACAGGCTCCACACCTGCGGTGGTCCCAGGCGCCGCCCCTGCCTTGGCGAAGGCCGGGGTCGGCGGATTTTTTGAAATTAAGGATTATGAAAATAAGGAGATGAGCCGATGGTTGCTGCTACTGAGCCTGATGCTTCTCAGATATCTCAGGAAGAAGATGTTGAGGGAGGGATTAAATACCTTGCGGCCATTCCTCCTAGTTAATCTAAGGGGAAAAAATGGTCCGAGCCCTAAAAAGCTTATTTTCCCTAGGTTTTTTAGACTGTGGGTTCTGGTACTGACGGATGATTCATTTTTAATTGTATTTTTATTGGAATTATTAGTATATATACTGGTTAATTTGATGAGCTTTAACCGAAGTGTGCTGCTATGGGTGCCAAGTTGCGGGTTCAGATTGCGCAATATATCAGCAAGCATGAAAAAGATTATAAGTTTTGTTTTTGTCAGATATCTCTACTATGTCTTGAAAAAATGACAACGTATAGACTAAGGCAATACTATAGCTTCGCTTTGGTATCCCCCCCACTACGACCACCCTAAAACGTGTTTTTTGGGGAAAAATAATTTGGATTAAATAAGATTAACTATAATTTAGACTAAATTATATTAATTTTAAGGAGAATTAGTTATTTTTTGATATTGGCAAAAATAATATTGAATTCTTGTATTTTCCAATATTTTTGAAGGATTTTAAATTGAACTAAATTAAATTAAGATAAATCAAATTGGATTAAATCAAATATATATTTATTTCAAGGATAACAACACTATATTTCACAAGAATATAATCTTTAAATATCAAATAAATACCATTTAGACCACCTTAATTATACTTAGATTTAGCTTAATTCAACTTAATTCAACTTAATTCAATTTAGTTCAATTTTTCATTATTTAATATTTAATTCAACTTAATTCAGCTTACCATAACATAAACATATTTGATTTATTAAGCATAATACTTTTGATTTGTTTATCATATAAATTTTGATATTATTGTTGCAATTTGGACCAAAGGAGGTCTTATAATTCATTTTCAATTTATTTAGAAAATATGATTGTTAGCAGGCAAAATGATTCGGCAGAGCAAACAATTGGGGGTATTATCCATGAATGAATTAAGATATCTAGGATATTTTTTTAAAATATATTTTCTTAATTGCATGGAATATAGTGTTCCAAGAGGAGAGATGACTGATGCTGATTTGACTATTGATGAGGCTGAGGGCGAGGTTTTGAAACGCAAATGCAGCCAGCTGGAAATGCCAGCATGAGCGGTCTTCAATTTTGCATGTATCTTGGGCTTACTTTTTGTTGGAGTAAGAATCTAAAAATCAAAATCTGAGTATTAGGAATGGTGTGCTATCACGCTACTGCTTTTACTGAAAATATAGAGCCCAGGGTAAAGACACAGGTGAAAATCACTTGTGTAGAGTGCAGGTCGACTTTGAGTCAAAAACCATTCGCGTAGACCGATTTTGACTTTAAATATTGAAGGAACAGAAAACATAGTCAGCTCAGGAACCATCAAACTGCACATGTCCCATATAATTACATAATTATGCATTATTACTAGAAAAAACAAAAATGTATAAGATACTATTTGAATATATATAAAACTAATTTTAATATTAACTAAACCTATCTAAAATTTATTTCAAAAAAAATAGACTATTTATTTCAAATTTCCTTTAAAATTAATATATTGCATTTTTCCAATATTTTGATATAATGGTTATAATTTCTTAACAAGCCCATAATATTTCCCAGAATTGCTTAATTTTGCTGAATTTCATCCAATATTCAGCTTAATCCTGCTTAAACACGAGGAAAACTGATTTGAAACCATCTACTTCATTCTGCTTAAATCTGCTTAATTCTGCTTAATTCTGCATAATTTCCCTTGAATTTAGTACCTTAAAATCATTATTTAATTTTGCTTAATTTATTTAATTTTTCTTAAATTTATTTAATTTAACTAAATTTCGCTTAATTTTGCTTAATTTCCTTATAAACTAGTATTTGAAAAATACTTAATTTTATTTAATTTTGCTTATTTTATTTAATTCTGTATGACTTCCCTTTAATTTATTATTTTTTCAATTCTATTTAATTCTGCCTAATTTTCCTGTAAATTAATATTTGGAAAAATACTTAATGTTATTTAATTTCATTTAGTTTTATTAAAATATATTTATTTTTATTTAATTTTATTTAATTCTGCCTAATTTACCTTTAAATTCGTAATTAAAAACATACTCAATTCTCCTTAATTTTGCTTAATCTTACTTAATTCTGCTTGATTCTACTTAATTTCCCTTTATTTAACAAAAAAAACTTGAATTCTTCTTAATCCTCCTTAATTTTGTTTTTCTTTCTTCAAAATCTACTCAAGATCTTTTATTTATAAAAACAATAATTCAAAAAACAATACATACAAAAACGTTTACACACAAACACTTTACACCCACATACGCTTTTACACACAAAAACTTTTCCCATCAAAAACTTTTACATTCAGAAACCTTTACGCACAAACACATTTACACAAAAAGGCTTTTACACACACACACACACTTTTATGTCCAATACTTTCATACACACAAAAGCTTTTACACCCACAAACGCTTTTACACTTAAACGCTTAAACGCTTTTACACAACAAAACTTTTATATACAGAAAACATATTTACCACAAAAACCTTTACACACAACAACTTTTACACACAAAATATTTTACACACAGATGCTTTTAGACACAAAAACTCTTATACACAGAAACTTTTACATTCATTTTTTTAACATTCAACACTTATTCTATTCCCAGTGCATGTGGCAATATTTCAGAAATTTAGTTTTTGATATCTTTGGGGAATTAGCTTCATAATATTTAATTAGTTAATGCCGCTTACACATGCTTCTAGAACTTATGATGTAAGTATTGATTAAGCATTTGGTTCCCATGTGCATTTTTGTTTAATCGCAAAATGTCTGAAACCTTGAAAATTCTTTAACTGATTAGTGATAAAATAATTGGCATAGTAAGGTTTTATATGACCAATACATATTTCAAGGATTTAGAAATTCATTTTTGATATTTTTGGGAATTTATATTTTAAGTACTTAATACCACTTAATTCCACTTACTTTAATATTTGATAGTCTTTGGAAACTGCAATTCGTAATAATTAAATTCCATTTAACTATTATTCAATTTAGAATCAATTTAATTCTACTTAGAATCGCCTTAATTTTACTCAATCCAACTTAATCATATTTTTCTGAGAAAACGCTTTTCTGGGGGATCGTGTTAGGGATGGTACCAGAAGGAAGCCATAACAATACGCCATCATCATCATTGGGCCTGTGGCCTTACCATCAAGGCTGCTGCGAGTAGATTGGATATCAAGATTATTGTTATTTTGAAAGCCAAAGATGGTAATTGGGGTATTCCTATGGCATTTGGTGAAGATAATATGAAAAATAAAGAAATATCAATTATTCTGAGCTTGGACGATCTTGAACGTAAGACTACTGATCCCAAAGCGATTGGATTGGCACGTAATCGAAATTTTAGCAACTTTTGGTTGCTGGAAGCTACTCCGAGTAAGGCAAATAAGGGCAAGCGCATGATTTCGATCATTCATAAGCTTTCGTTGAAACGGAAGAAGCCTGAAACTGACGAAATGTTTATTGGCGGATGAGATTGTGGAAGATATTGAACCGTTTGTTTGATTTTGTGAAATTGGTAAGTTTGAACTCATTATTTAATCGGATTTATTATTCGTTCCAAATCAGCTCTAAGTAAACATCCATTCCAAATTAGCCCCTTAGTAAATAGCGTGTTTAGCATGTTGCTTTGCGGCGTAAAGGTCGTTATGTACGAAGCTGGTAAGTTATGGGAAAGAATTGAAATCATGCTTGCTTCAGCGGTTATTCTTGTCGCTGAACGTGCTTGGAGTTGGGCATATTATGATGCAAATTTACCTCATATGAAAAAATATATTTTTATTCAGAATTACCAGTAGTACCGCGCAAGGCGGAGGCGGAAGTTTCAAAAATAGGAAACCTATAGGAGAGATTGGTTGTTGTGAATCAGGGATGGCAGAGCGAATCCACTGATGGACCGAAAGGTGCCTGAGGTCTCCTCTCTTTCTCTCTCTTTCTCTGATTATCTACCTACCTACCTACCTACCTATCTATCTTCTATGTATCTGTCTATCTATCGATCTATCTATCTATCTCTCTCTCTCTCTCTTTCATCTAATTACCTATCTATCTATCTATCTGTCTGATCTATCTATCTATCTATCTGTCTATCTGTCTAGCTGTCTATCTGTCTAGCTGTCTACGTGTCTATCTGTCTATCTATCTATCTATCTGTCTGTCTATCTGTCTACCTGTCTATCTGTGGTGCAGTGTCATTCAGTGTAATGTAGTGTAGTGTAATGTCGTGTAGTGGAGTGTAGTGGAATGTAGTGTAGTGTAGTGTAATGTAGTGTAGTGTAATGGAGTGTAGTCGAGTGTAGTGGAGTGTAGTTATGTAGTTGTAGTTGTAGTGGAGTGTAGTGTAGTGTAATGTAGTGTTGTGTAGTGTAATTTAGCGTAGTGGAGTGTAATGGAGTGTAGTGGAGTGTAGTGGAGTGTAATGTAGTGTAGTGTAGTGGAAGGTAGTGGAGTGTAGTGTAGTGTAGTGTAATTTAGTAAAGTGTAGTGTAATTTAGTGTGGTGGAGTGTAGTGGAGTGTAGTTGCGTTGTTGTAGTTGTAGTGTTGTGGAGTGTAGTGGAGTGTCGTGGAGTGTCGTGGAGTGTAGTTGTGTAGTTGTAGTTGTAGTTGTAGTTGTAGTGTAGTGTAGTGGAGTGTAGTGTAATGTAGCGTAGTTTAGTGTAATTTAGTGTAGTGGAGTGTAGTGGTGTAGTTGTAGTTGTAGTGTAGTGGAGTGTAGTGTAATGTAATGTAGTGGAATATAATAAAATGTAATTTATTTTAATTATACAAAGCGAAATGGAGCGAGATTTGAATCTCTAAAGGTGGTCCGAATCCCTGGCGATTTAAATATTTTGATTTTGAAATATGCTTTATATTAGAATGATATATATTTATTAAATATTTAAATTTCCAAAAGTGGTCCGATTTCCTAGCATTTTTATTATTTTGATTTGGAAATATATTTTGCATTATAATACTGTGAATTTTTTCGATATTATAATTTCCAATAATGATTTATTTTGACTTCAAAATGTGTTTTGCACTACAACGGCATATATTTTTTCGACATTGTAACTTCTAAAAAAGATCCGATAATGAGATATTTTGTATATTTTAATTTGGAAATATATTTCGTGAATGACGTCATTTTAATTGCCAAAAGTGGTACATTTTGACTTGGAAATATGTTTTACACCATAAGGGTCGGTAATTTTTTATCTCTCCTTTGGCCAGCTGCTTTAGCGAGCCTACTTTTCGACCCTCCGGAGCCTCAAATTATTGGAAAATCACAATGAATCGCGGTATTCCTACCTTTTCGTACATCTCCATCTTCTTTCTTATTACTCTTTCTCTTCTACTCTTCTTTCTTCTAGTCTTTCTCTTCTCTCTGCCTTTTCCCTGCTCTGCTTTTATTCTGTCCATATTGTCGGAAATTTGATTTCTAAATTTCCTTATTAAATTTCCATAATTAAAATCCACCGTAAATTACGAGTTCGCAGATCGCAAAAAATGGAGAAAAAATTGGACAAAATATTCTGATTTTGAAATGGAAGGAATTTTCTTCCTGAACGGAAAATTTTGGGGAACATTTGGAATATTAAAATTTTATAATTGTTATTTATTTTATTTTACCAGTAGTACCGCACAAGGCGGTGGCGGAAGTTTCAAAAATAAGAAACCTATAGGAGAGATTGGCTGTTGTGAATCAGGGATGGCAGAGCGAAGCCACTGATGGACCGAAAGGTGCTTGAGGTCTCCTCTCTTTCTTTCTCTTTCTCTGAATAGTTATCTATGTATCTATGTATCTATGTATCTATGTATCTATGTATCTATGTATCTATGTATCTATGTATCTATGTATCTATGTATCTATGTATCTATGTATCTATGTATCT
>CAMXCT020001892.1:22500-113804 GCA_947184155.2 Cladocopium goreaui | reverse complement strand
TGTGAGTGGCACGGACGCAAGCAGGCTTTTCGTATCGGAAACGGGGCCCAGCTGGACCTAAGGTAGTTGGGCCTAAAGGCCTCCATGTCAGAACACCTGCACAGATCGCTGAAACAATTGCACATGCATGTTTGACCAAGTGCTGCTGATTGGAAGCTGAATTCACAGCTCCAGAGGAATTCTTGTTGGTCAAACTATCTTCTATTGTAGCCTATCTCTTTATGCATGTCAAGACGGGATTTCAACGTCTATGACTCCTCAGTAATACCAAAACGCCCGGCTCTCAAAAGCTCTCTCAACGCCTCGCTGCGGCCACCACGCTTCGTTAAGCAGTCAGCTGGCATCGCCAGATGCTCGATCCAACGAATCCGCCCAAATAATTCGCTCAGCTCTTCACGCAAGACCTGAACATCCAGTGCATTTCTTCTGTCACTCCCTCCTGTGGTCTCATGGATGAGTAAGTCGAAAAGTGATTTGGCGTCTATAATGGCTACTGCTTGAGTCAATGCCTCTGGTTCTTCATACTTTGTAAATGCAGTATACCCTTCATAACCTACAAATTTCCTCCAATCGCGATGTTCAAATTCGGGATTGACAATCTCTAAATACATCACCATCATCCACAGCAAGTCTCCAACTCCACGTGCTAAAGACTGGGTTTCTGCCACTAAAATACTATTCACCGTTCTTTGCAATTTTCCAGACTTCCAGTGAAGAAGGTTCATTGTGGCTGGTTTTCCTTCCAACATGCTTTTCTTAAATATCACCAGCATGTGTCCTGCCCGTATCTTGCCATTTCGAGCATTCGCCCATAAAGCATCGCTGAAAATTCCCCACTTCATATTCTCCTCTATGATAGGCTGAATTCTCAAAGAGAGCTCTGAATCGGCCTGAAGCTGGCTCACTACCTTGTTCAATTCGAACACGTCCGAAATCTTTATCTGAGAAATAAGAAAACTAAACATGGATGCCGCCGACGAAGCATCGGGTCGGCCTTCCCTTCCTGCCCAGTTCAGCGCTCCACAAGTACTTCTAACCATGGTGCGCTCTTCCTCATTGATCTCCTTTTGTTTAAGTTTTGCTCTGGCTGGGTCCAATCTCACTAGCTGCAACCTTTCTTCAATAAAGGCTTTCATGTCGATTCTCATCTCCTTTCCAACTTGTTTTAAACGCCTACCATTGAAGCTTACACCCTTCTCGTTCAACACCTCTAACTTGCCAAAGGTGAATCTCTCTTGTAATTGTTTCATTCGCTCATCATGAACGCTGTCGTCAAACATAAGCAAGTCATCCACTTCTACTGCAATTATTCCATACAACGTCCCATCCACGTGAAGCAAATAAGTGCACGGGTCCAAGGAGCTCTGACGATACTGCAGGGTCTCGGTCAAATAAGATATCAGAATTCGACATCAATTAAGCGGGGCGTCCACCAAACCATAACATCCCAATACTATCTTTGTAATCTATTCCGGGTGCAAACCAGGCATACTCCCATAACAGGAGCGGCAATAAATTGGCCCATTTTCTCTAACGAGAGGCATACTTTGTGTGAAAGCAGACTTCAAATCGCCTATTTTGCCTTTGTATCCTCTGTTCACGGCTGCTTGTATGAGCACCTGCAGATTTGAGGTTGTGACAGTTGGGGCAAAGCGGTTCAAATGAATAGCATCCGGATCTCTGTCACCTCGAATGTAAAATCTGCTCTTCAATTTTTTTGGCTCGCCTGACTGGTCTCCAGGCTTATAGCTCCTCACCATACGGCTGGGCAAGATTCGATTTGCCTCCAGCTTTCAAACGTACTGTGACCTTTCTGGATTCTTCCAAGCTCAAAACACCACTTTTGACAATTTTGTCAAATTCCTCTTTGTCCTCCTTTTGCGGAACTGATTTCATGGGGAAAAACCTCGCCTTCTCCTCTTTTCTTTTTAGAATTGTTAGCACTTGGATTTGCATGCTCCAAAAAGTGCCCATCCACTTCAAATTCTGTGATCTCTTTCCACCATAGCTTTACATTCTTTGAGAAAAGTAACCATTTATCTTTGACTGTTTCCTTTCCTTCTGCTGACAACCTTTGTGTTCTGCAGCCCTTTTTGATCGCTCTAAGGGGAACTGGCAAATTCTCTGCTGCCTGCATAGGATTGAACAATGCCTTCCTCCAAACCACATGATGTCTCTGCAAAACGCTTCGATACCCGTCAAAAACTCAATAGTCTTTAGTTGGCTCTTCTCTCTTCGCCTTTTTCGTATGTGCCTCCTCGCCTGGCTCTGCTTCAAAGAACACCTCAACCTCATTGAAATAAGGTGTCTCGCCTCGCCTCCTCCAGCCCGCTCGAACTTGGTTTCTCAGGGCTTCATAATCTAAAGGCTGCATTCCATCTAAAATTTCGTTCTGCTCTACCGACCTCATCATCATTTCCTCTTGCACTGGGTCAGGAAGTAGCTCCAATTCTGGTTCTACCTCAGTCGGAGCTGGTCCTGTCGAGGCTGGCTCCTCAACAAGTTCCTCCGGAATTGGAGGTCCTCCTTCTCCCAGTTCACCTTCAGCGACCGGAAGCTCCTCACCGGCAACCGAGAGTAAATAGGATTCATCGACTGCTCCTGCAACTTCTGCAGCTTCCATCCTCGCTCTAAGATGACCTCTTGCTTCACCTTCTGCGGCTACTTCATCGTCTGCATAAACCTCATCCTCCATGTCTGGCATCGACTCTCCCGTGATATCATGGTAGCCAGCTCGATGTGAGCTCCTCTTTAGCCGCTCTTGCATTTCCTCACATTCTTCGTTGATAATCTCCGCACCAAGCTGCTCCATATTGGTTGCTCCTCTTACTTGTTCAGCGGCGGCTCTCCAAAACTCCCCAAACATGTTGATCCAAACAATGGATCCCTCCATCGCCAAAACATGCCCTGGCCCAACCCGTGTTGCTCTACGCCCAAGACCGGCTCCTCTTTGTGGAATGTGTCCTCGTACAGACTTTCTCCTCCACAATGCCCTATAGACATAAACCACCTCACCAGCTTTGAAGGAGTAGTGCCCTCTAGGTCGAGCTTTCAATGCTTTGGCCGCCGCATCTTGACTAACCACCTTCACAAAGGCTTCTTACACAACCCTTCTAATTTCCATAAGTTTTCGAAAATCCTCACAGCTGCCTTGAACTTGTAGCACTGGATCCAAAGCTTCATCACTCATCAAACTGCTGGGCATCCTCGGCCATTGACCTATCTGATGCTGCACTGGACTGAAACCGCTCCTGTTTGAAAATCTGTTCTTGGCACATTCGCACGCATAGAGGATTTGTGCCAAATCTCTGAGATCTTCCGGGGGCATCTCCTCTCTACTCCTTTCAATCATTGATTTGATGAGCCCTCCATGTCGTTCCACTCGCCCGTTTTGCCACGGCGCACGAGCTGCGGTTCTCACCACCACTGTTCCAGCATTTGCGCAAAGCTCAGCAAAACCTGAGCGAAACTCTCTGCCCTCGTCAATGACAATGAATTAAGGAAGACCAACAGTTCTTGCTCATAAACGCCAAAACTAAAACCAAATTTCCTTTGGGTCCTTGTTTCTCAAAAACTCCACCACCTAATAGTTGGTACCCAAGTCAACCACATTGAGAATTAGGATGGACTTCTGATTCAGCAGATCAGGAATGAAAAACAAGTCCAATCCAACTGCAACTCCAGGCGCATAGCTCTTTGGCACCAACGCAGGTCTTGGGGCTTTAGGCAATACTGATGCCTTGCATGTTTCGCACGAGAAATGTTTGCGAACCCATTGAAGAATTTCTGGTCGAATTCTCCCTGCCCTCAAAAAGCGCAGAAAGCTGGCAAGGGCAGGATGTCCAAGATTGATGTGAAGCTTGTTGATCATCGCCTGATCTTCTTTGCTAATTACAGTTGATGTTTGAACCTCAGGCTGCTGTTGACCTCCTCCGCTCTTTTCCACCTCCCGATCAATCTGCTCTTCTATGTCTTCTTCTTCCTCTGCCTCATCTCCAACACCTTGCTTTTCCATCTCATCTTCTCCAAGGAAAACTGCCTGCCTTTCTTCCGGCAGTTGAACTGCCTTCAATCTGTTGGTAGCTCGCAGATGACGTAGAAGACCGCGAACGATCGCTTGGCATAGCTCCTTTGGGTAGATCGCCGCAAACTTGGCTAAACCTCCCATCAGATGCTCATGAACGTGTTCTCCATTGCATCTCCTCTGCAACTCCATAGCCACGTGCTGGGAGTTTGTGATCCAGCGGGTCGCCTTCTTGTTGGGCAGCTCTCTCACTTTCATGCCGTACTGACACAAGTCAGTATTGCAAACATAGACCCCTGGCCTTTGTATCAACCTCTGTGCACATTCTTCTTCCCAAGCTTTTGAAGGCAAAAGATGCTCCAAAAGAAACAGCTTCTCACGCTCATCTTGCCAAACACATACCTCAACTGCAATTTCAAAGTTCTCCATGCCTTCAGCTACCATGTGAACTGACTGAGAAAAAGGCATACGATCCCAATTCAGCCCTTAAATAGGAGAGAAAGGAGTGCATGGAGGAGAACAGGTCACCAGCTCAGGATCATCCTCTTCCAGCTCGTCCCACATCTGACGTTTTTGTGAAGGGTTCAGCAAGTCAAACCCGGTTTGAAGATCATAGCATCTTCCAACCTTCAAACGCTTCTGTGCTGCACTCTCTGAAATTCTAGGTGGGCTGAACACCTCGCTGATTGCAACGGGAAAAACTCCTGAGTCTGCTAAGTGTTTGTGAGCGGCTCGAAGTTTCTTCTTGGTTTTCTTGGGCAAAGCACTCTCTGGCACCTCAGGAACTTCATCTTCGAAAGCTCCTCTCTCTGTTGGTCGAACCCTCAAAACGCAAGAGTCCTCAAAATCAAGCATCTCGTCCGACTCCAAGACATAGCCTTGATTGCCATCTACCGCATAGACCTCCACCACCTCGTAATGCCCAGATCTCCTGAGCTTTTCAACTTTTGTCTTCAGCTTGCCTGGCCCACTCAATTGGACCCACGTGTCCGACTTCGACTGTTGGCTTGCCTCACGGTCTCCTGTAACTTCTCCAACTGTTCTTGCTGTTGAAGGGCCTCGTCCAATCGACGCACCTCCTCCTGTCGCTCCAACCACCTCTCGGCGTAAACGAACATCTCGCCGTCGTGGTATCCCTTCTCCGCCTGGTATTTCTCCTTTCCCAGCCACAGTGCGCCATACTCTGACTTCATCAGCTCCAACACTTCCAAGGAACGACTCTGCTCCTTCAACTTCTGCTCCATCCTCACCAACATCGTCTTTCCATGGGTCTGACAACTTTGCAGCTCCTCTGACTTCTGCTTCAACAGTCGCTCCTTCATCTGCAACTCCTTCTTCAACTCTTCCACCTCCACTGATATCTGAGCTGTTGTGGCTTGGCTCTGGCTCTTCTCTGACTTCGTGGGCTTGCTTTTTGATCTGCCCAAGTTCTTGACTGTCTGTGGTGCCTTCCATCGTGAGTGGCAGTCGGTGCATGACACCCATGCTGCATGTTGGTTCGCTCCGGCCACCAACTTCTCCTTCAGGTGAGGGCACCACTCGGGCTCCAAATTGGGCTTTGTCTAGCTCTTCAACGGTGGAAGACTCTCGGCAGACTTGATGATGTCTGCGAGCTGCTCGCAAGAAGCGCGAGAATAGTCCACATAGGGCTTCTCCGTGACCTCCGGCGACCATGAGTTGACCGATTCCTCGAGCGAGAGGAAATCTTCCACTACGATCAACTTGTCGATGATCACTCGCCAGTGCTTCACTGCCCTCTTCGAATTGAACGCGGCCCTTGGCGACTTGACGCCCATGCTCACATCGCCGGATGCACGGCTCTGGAATCTTCGTCGCAGAGATGCCAAGTGCTCCATGGCCAAGTGCCGCAAAGTTTGAAGCGCACAATGGGGCTACCATAGTACACTGCGCGGTGTTCTTTGGGGCAAAAGTGTTGCGGAAGTCGTCGCAACTGTATCCTGCATGCTCAGCTTCAACTGGACATCTGAATCCACTGTCTCCAAACTGAAAAATCTCAATGGCGACATGTCCACTTGGCAATACAATCAACGGCACTGACTTCTCCATGCCACTGAACTTCAAACATGACTGCTCCAAATCAATCACTGCACGCAACTGTCTCGACATCTTGATCGGCAGCAATAAAGGAATCTCACCCTCGACAACAGTGGCTTCTAAAATTCCTGAACTTCCAGCTATGCCCAAGGGAATTGCTATGATGCCTAATACCTTTGCTTGACCTCCAACACCATGAGCTTTTGCCTGTTTCCCCGTCCACTTGACCTGCAAACCGCAATTTGACAGATGTTCTTTTAGCCTCTCAAGCGCTTTGCTGCCAATCAGGCCGTCTTGCGCAGCTGTGTCAACCACTCCAAGGCATGGTGCCGTGGTCAAACCAACGAAAAACTCACCGAAGTTCTCTGGTGTCTCACTGGCACAGCTCTCTCTCACAGGCGTGCCGTCAAAATGATTGGCCGCTACAAAACAAAAACTAGTGCCCCTCATATCAACTGGTTCCAGTGGGTCCTCATGATCGCACGACCCCACGTCACTTGATGTTGCACTAGCTTCTGCACTACAAACAGTGTAATTACCCCTACACTGAAAACAAAAACATCTAGATAAACTGAAAAACGAGTGGCAGAGTGATCCCGTGGAAACATACCAGCTCTGCTGCGTGGCACCACTTGAAGTCGCTGACGGAGCACTGGATGCCGATGCCCTTCCGGACGAAGCAGCTGCAAATTGCCTACCTTTGCTATCCGGCTCATTTCGACACTCCTTTGCCCAGTGACCAACCAAACCGCAACGCCCGCATTTTGTGCGGAGCTTCAGTTCCTCTATCGAGATCTTCTTCTTGCCCTTCATGAAACTCTTGAACCCAGATGGGCCCCGCTGTGCTGACTTGTAGTACTGCCGATTCTTCTGCTGAGTCTGGATGGCTTTCCTGACTTCTTGGTATGTTGCAAGAGCTACTTGAACTTCTGCTTCGTCCCAAAGCTGATTCGCTTCGGACTCCTCGATGAAAACATACTGGTCGTTGCTCTCATCCAAAAAGTCAAACTCTTCATCTACATCAACGTGCTCATCATCCATGACAAAGGCAGCAGATCCCTTTGCTCGGTCCTTGTGCTCTTGCACGACCTTTTCTAATTTGCGCAAGTTCTTCTGGACAGTTTTCAAGTCATATCGGCCTTCACTCCAAGCCGAAAACTTCAACTCCTGACTTTCAGTCAGTGACGCCTGCCTGTAGACGATGTAGCCAACAGCCGTCTCGTCCATCTTCAAGCCCTCTTTCTCCAACAAGTGAAAGTTTCGCTCTTGCCGGATCAAGTACTCCTGCATGGATTCTCGACTGCTTCGCGGCTGCCCATACACTGCCCGCTCAAAGGCGCGGGGAAGGCTCACTTCCATGTGGGGGGCAAAGTGAGTCTTCAAGGCTGCCATGATGTTGGCTACACCTCGCTCAGTTGCCACCTGCTCAAACTCTAACGTATCGGCCACTGCTCTGGCAACGCCCGTCAGGTTCCTGAGCAAGCGAACTCCTCTTTTCGAAGCGTCAAGCTCCGACTCAAACTCCCATAGCTTCACATTTTTCTCAAACGTGGCCATCATCAGACCTGGGTCTGTTCCATCCCAGCTAGGTGGAGGTGGTTCCTTACCACCACTATAGACGGGCATCGCCCCTTCAGAACCAGGACCTTCCATGGCTCCGCCACCACTGTGAGTGGCACGGACGCAAGCAGGCTTTTCGCATCGGAAACGGGGCCCAGCTGGACCTAAGGTAGTTGGGCCTAAAGGCCTCCATGTCAGAACACCTGCACAGATCGCTGAAACAATTGCACATGCATGTTTGGCCAAGTGCTGCTGATTGGAAGCTGAATTCACAATATTTAATAAATACATATTACATATTAATATTATTTATTTATTTATTTAATTAATTTCAAATTTTTTAAAAAAAGGAATTATATATAAAGTATCATTAAAATATTTAATTTCAAATTAAAATAATATATTCTTATTAAGGCATACATATAACCCGAAACATATAACTTCCCTTTCACCTACTACTACTACTACTACCACTACTACTACTTCTCCTCCTCCCACTCCTACTCCTACGCCTACTCCGACGCCTCTACTCCTCTCCTCCTTCCTCCCTTCTTCCCCAAGCGCTACAATGGTAGTGCCGGTAGCTAATGGCATTGCCTACAGGATTACCGTCGTCTACAGGTACACGTCACAGGACGCACACGGTACTGATCGACCAGTGCTCATTTAGTATGCGTTCCATTGGTTGTTCAAGCATGCACTTGCTACTCAAGCTGCTTCTGATCTACGGCTCTGTCTTCGTCTCTTCTTCTCTCAGGCTTCCACCTAGCGTGCACATCAACCTCCCTTGGGGCAATCTCTCTCCCCTGTCTCCTTCCATGCAGCGTTCTGCTGTCAAGCCAGAGGCTCATACACAGTACCTGGCGCTACTTTGCTGGGGGCGGTACTAATTTGGTATAATTACGGTCAATAGGTTGTTACAGCAAAACTTGCTACACACGCCGCTTCCGTTTTACGGCTTTGTCTTCGTCTTCTTTTCTTATTCTTCTTATTCTTCTTCTTCTCCTTCTTTTCTTTTCTGCTCTCTTGCGGGCTTCCACCTAGATCAAAACTCACATCAAAACTCCCTTGGGGCCACCTCTCTATGGCCGGCAGGCTTGCCGGAGGCAATTAAATATATGGCACATGGTGAGAAAATCATGATGCGAGACAGGCGAAAACCAAGAAAAGACATCCAAAGAGCCGGACACCACTAGCCAGGCAGGGAAACAATGGAGAGCCAGGCAGCAGCACTAGGCAGGCTGCAAGACAGATGAGAGGAGACAAGTAAAAAAAAACAATCCAGAGAGCTGGGCAGCCCAAGGCATGCTGGCAAATAATGAAGGCAGACCATTAAAAGATATATCCGAAAAGCCGGACACCACCAGCCAAACAAGGCAACACATAAATTAAGAGACATCCCAATAAGCTGACACCATGAGCCAAATTGGGAAACAAATGCATGGCGACAACTGAACACAAACATCCGGATAGCCAGACACCACCAGCTAGACTGGGAGACAAATGGAAGAGTTGGACATCAGGAGCCAAACTGGGAGACAAATAATTTGAAAAGGGTGCGGAGTTACTTTTTTTTTTGTTGGCATCTTTTTATTTTTTGGGTTGACCTTCTTGTTTTTTCTTTGCTTTTCCAGCGGTTTTCATCAACTTTCCATTGTTTTCGGTGGTCTTCCAACGTTGTTCATCAATTTCCATAGTTT
Source organism: Cladocopium goreaui (assembly GCA_947184155.2). NCBI lineage: Eukaryota > Dinophyceae > Suessiales > Symbiodiniaceae > Cladocopium > Cladocopium goreaui. Next base: position 104,465 of record CAMXCT020001892.1, on the reverse strand, counting down.
TCAATAACTCGATGGTCCTTCTTGCTTTTTTAAAATCGATCCAAGCAATCGAGAAAAACAACACTGGGGTGCAAGTACAATAAGAACAAGAACAAGAACAAGATCACAAGCAACAGCAACATTTGAAAAGCATCCGGATAACGGGACATCACCAGCCAGATTAGGAGACAAATGGAAGAGCCGGACACCATGAGCCAGACTTGGAACCACATGAAGGGAGGCAAGTGAAGGCAAACACTCGGAGAGCCTCACAGCACCAGCCTGACTGGGAGACAAAGGAATTGGGAGATATTGGGAACACCATCAGCCAGACCGGGCGACAATTGAAGACCAGTGAGAACAGGGAGACAAAATAAATAAAGACAATTGAAGACAAACATTCAAAGAGCCGGTGTCACCTGATTCTTATTTGGAAATCTCTCAAGTTTTCTCAAAACATCTTTGCTATGACAATCATGTAGTTGTTCCAATTGCTCTAAAGATAGCATTGCCATGCAATACCCTTCTATATTCTAATCTCACATATGATTCATATGATCAAATCAAAGTATGTATGAATACAATATATGACTCTAGCGCGTTTTAGTTTTAATATTTTTTGAATATGTCATGAGACAATGCTTCTTGAGGCTGATGGCCCTGATCGGACGAACTTGTAGTTGCTGGACGCTTGAATCATTGAAGATGCTGGAAGGCAGCTTTCGGAAAAGCAGGATGTGCCCATATGCGCCCTATGATGTCCTGTCTATTGTTTAGTGTGAGGTGCAAATGAAGGAAAATGAAGGCAAACCAAAACTACTGACCACTCTTCAGAAAGTCCAATCTCCAAACCCATCAAGCCCTGCCTCTGCGGTCAAAGCAACGGCCTCTCGAGACAGAGCCATCACATCAAGCCTGAGTTTTGGATAGTTTTGGAAGGTATCCAAAGCGAAGCTAGTGCCGGTACAAATGGCTACAAGCTAAGGCTGCTAAGGCTGCTAAGGCTGCTAAGATCGCAAAAGATAGGGAACGTATTAAAAAAAGGTGCCCGAAGGGCAACATCCGCTGATAGAGCCACAGATGAATACGTCTATCTCTCTGTGAAAATGTCAAATGAATAGACAGTGGGAAAACAATTAAGAAGAATTTATTAGACTTGATAATGGAAAACTCGTCCAGGTAGAGTACATCACAAGACTTGACTTGCTCACTTTGTCTGCAAGTCGCTCGAGAATATGCCTCTGCGGTTCTGAGTTTGCTCTTCTCATGCTATGCAGCTCTTGGTGCATCCACAGGGAGAATTCGTGCAAGTGCTGGCGCTGTGCTCGCCAACCCTTCAAATAGAGGATGCTAAGGCTTGAGCATGTCAATAGCGCGGTGCCTACTTTCCTCTTGAAGCCTGTTCAACCTCACATGCTCAAAGGGATGGGCAAAATGAAGCCATGTCATGTTCCTAGACTGCCAAGATTGGCAAGCATACCACAAGTTCTGCACCATCAACTTGGCTAAGTCCATCGCTCGCGAAGCATGAAACTGCGCTCATCCTCGCTACAGCTGGCATTCTCGCAGTGGAACAAAATCGAGCAATTTGCACGATTAGACCATGCACCGTTGTGCATTGCATTTCTCTCCTCCAACGCATGCTCATCCTGGCGGCACACTCCACGATGAAAAGAGATAGGACTGACACATCGTGGAAGCAGAATAGCAGCACAAAAAAAAGGCAGCCTGTGCACAAGCGCGGTGCCAGGCATTTAGCACCTGGGCAAACGAACCGAAGAACAAGGAACAAATCGTTCTCATTCAACACCAGCTGCTGAAATGGTTCTGGCCTGTCTCAAGGCCACCAACTGTGAAGTCCTGACACATGAAACTAATTCGACGCAAGGGCCCGCAAGGGCCCGATGTGGAGTTCTTGCAGATTGCAGTGTGCGCATTTAGACACCTTGACAGGCCGCTGCTGGATGACTCCGACGTGGCCTCGCAGAGTGTGGGAAGAGGGTAGTCGTTTTGTTTTTGGGACTTTCTCAGTGCGACAAAATCAAGCAGTGCGCCTCCACATAGCATGGCTCTTGGCCTTCCATGCTGCCAAGGTGCTGTTCCTGCCAGAATCCAGATACACAATCTCAACACACGTTCTATCTGCACTCTGGTCGCCAAAAAATGAAAACTACTTAACTACCTACAACATCTCACTGCTTGTATCTGAACAGCAGAACTCGGACTTGGAATGGGAAGGAAGGCTCATCTTCCAATGTCAGAAAGCCTTCAAGAAGAGGACTGAAATCTAGGTACAGGTCTGTACTGTACAGGTACTACATAGTGTGAAATCTGTTGCAACACCTCATCTGACCCCTTTACCGCCGTGGTCTCAGAAGATCAACAATCATTCAACGATCTCCGATGAAGGTTCGCTGCAGTATGCTGCCAATTCAGCCCGCAATCCTGTGAAGATTGCAACGCAGCAACCTTGTATAAATGTTTGCGCAGGAAACAGCACACAACTCCCACTGCCACTACGAAATCTACAAGGCAAGTCACGGTCACTGGAAGTCTGAGCGACAGACTCGCCAGCAAAGAAACAAGCAGCGCAAAGATGCTTCCAATTGTTCTGCCTGATCAAAGCGATTCCGAGATGTTTGGGGAACCTCGTCACCCGCCCCCGTGGTGGCAAGTTTGTTAAAGGAAGCAACGAGCTAATATGAGCTAATTACCCGTATATGTAATCCTGCACAGCATCCAGCTCTCACTCAAATCTTCTGGAGTCTATTGGCCTGCTGAGCGCTCTTTACGCGAAAAATATGCGATGATGCGGATTCCAGCCGCTGCTGCAGCCTCAAGCAAACATGCCGCGGACTCAATGAGAAAAAACAAACCGCAAGACCCGCAAATGGGTTCGACCATGTACAGCACATCCTGAAAAATGCTTATTGCCAGGCTTTGCCATCTACAGTACAATGGATTACACAGGCCCTGGCAAGCGCAAATCCGATGCATAGGCGGACACCTGGGCACTGAAAGAAACCACCCGCAAGGCCATGCGGTGAGCTTCGCATAAGGCCAGCGCCAGAACAGCCATATGCCAAGCAAAAAGCATAGCTCTCTGGAGCTGCACATCCTAAAGGATCATGGTGGAACGATGGCATGAATTAACTCGGCAAAACTGTTAGTTGTTGGAAAGTTAAACCTACCAGGGACCGTTGAAGAGAAATGTCTTGACTTGTGATGAAGCAATAGAACAAGAGTCTCTTGGAAACCAAGAGGAAGTAGAAACATGCGCACACGTGCACACAAGACCACCTCACAACAAATCACAATGATCTATTACCGAGAAAGGATGACTTGTGCACTGTGCACGTAGTCCTCTCTGAGCCATGATGATTTCAGCGGCAACATTGGCAACGTGCTAGTACACTGTGCCAGCTTTGCTGGCAAAGCTTCGACCTCACAAACTTGACGACGGGCTTGACATAGACATACCACACTCTTGTGGGCCTGACTTCAACATGTTTCTTAACAAATTCATGTTTCACTATATTGATTATTCAATTGATATCCCCCGTGAATGTGCCCTAGACTGTGGCTGACTGCATTCTATAAAAAATCTGGTTTATAGAATGATTCTGAGGGTGTTTTTGTTTATAGAATGAATCTGAGGCATATTTATGGAATGGTCCGGCAAGTTTAAGGATCTGAGATTTCGATGGATAAAAAACACAAAAAGTAGTTTTATAGAATGAGTTGACTAGTTACAAGTAAAAAAAACATTGTTTTTATAGAATGCATCAGCCTAGTGTCAACAAGTAACAAAAATCAAGCACTTTCCATTTATAGAATGCCTAGATTTGGATGATGATATCCCAAAAATATAGATTTCAAATGATGTCAAATGATCTGACCAATTTAAGCTATTTATTGGGCCGTACCTTATTTTCAATAATTCAAAAAGGAAATTAAGTGAGGTTGTGAAAAAAAGAAAATAGTCTGACGTCGTTTTCCAGGTTGAGGTTGTTGAACGCGCTTTGCCTGTATGTATGTGTATATATATATAATAATGTGTCCAAGTACTACGTACATAAATCCATCCGTCAGTATCATGATCACATCACTCTCTTTCCAACATCCTTTTCATCTCTCCCATCTCACCACATGTGGAGGTACCTGTCTTCGCAGGTGGTAGCGGTTTTGGATGTTGAGGATTCCAGCATGGAGCAAGGGCACATTGTGATGACAGAGCGATCTGTGGGTGCATTCCACCATTTGAAAGGATAAGGGGAGTGTGAAGAAGACAAGGCAGATGGTGAGAAGAGCCAGAAGAAGAAACCCAAGAAAGGCAAGGGAACAGGCTTCAAGGCGGCGCATCGCTGACTACGCGGCACTGCTTTGAGATGTATGAAAAAACACCAGAATCCAGGTGAAGCTTCTGATCTGATGGAAACTTGGTGATTTGCCAACAGGGACAGATGTTTATAGAATGCATGGTGGTGGTGAATGTCATGAAAAAAACAAGGGAAAAGAGGTTTAATGTTGCAGAGTTCATTTTATAAACCTACGTATGGTAGTAAGACGGTTGGAGACTGTTGTACAAGCGTTCGTTGAGATACAGCAAACCATGTGTTTATGGAATGGTTTTGAAGTGTAGTGGCCGTATGTTTGGCATTAGTTTGAACAATGCTATCATCTCAATTCATTTCATAAACGCTTGTTTTTTTTTCCATTCCACGGACCACCTGATATTCATTTGGTGATTATGGAATGAGCATTGGTTTGACCAAATCCAATATTGGCATTTTAACCTGCAACATTCATTGCATAAACCCGCAAATTCATTGGTTGGCCTGCCTCAGGAGCAGGTGTATCCAGAGCACATCCCCAGGAATGACAAAGGACGACAAGCCATTCGCACAGTGGTGCAGAAAGCTTGTGACTTGGATCGGATGGTCTTTTCCACTGTGCCATTTTTGATCCAGCGACCAATGAATATACAGTGCCAGGCAAGGTAAAGCTGACAACGCAGGAATTTGTGCATCAGGCCCCCATTTACTTCCAATTTGCGCACTTTTCACAATGCCGAAGCTTACAGCAAGAGGTCCATTCAGATCTGTCCAGGGCTCGACAAGAGACACCCTGCGGAAAAGAATTTCAGCAGAAGGAAAGCCAGCAGGACATGTCGGTTTATAGAATGCTATTGTAAATGCGTGTTTGGTCCAAACATTTCGAAACAAGTCTGTTACTTGAATCGAACATGACACTCCATGAGATTTATGGAATGCATCTACCAGGATGCTTAACTTCCATTTAACATCCATTTATTGAAGCATTTTGGTTTTTATGGAATGAGTTGAAGGGTTGCAAAACCTTGTTTTTATAGAATGAGTAGGGAAGGTTCATGTACTTGCTTGTTCCAGCCGGTCCGATCGATTCCCCCCAAATCTGGGTTTATAGAATGATACCCAAAACTGCATTCCATAAACGACCACAAACTCATTCTATAAAGGTACATTGGCGGGGGATCAATTGATTACAGTATTCAGTTTTTATTTTTGTGTTTTGCTGGCTGCATCATAGTGTCACAAAATCTTAGAGGCAGGGTTGCTAAAATTGAAAATAAATGAACGCAATTCCAATTAGCCAGTGAGAATGCGCTGAAACAGAGCTCAAGGAACTTCCAAAATTCTGAATATCCTGAAATCATTGCCAATCACTACGTACATGAGTCCAAGCTGGGTCAGTGACAAGCACAGCTTTATGCCAAGCAAGAAGCATGGCTCGCTGGAATTGACGGTCCTGCAAACATCAAAGGTGTTGGATGACAGGGCTGAACCATAGGTCTTCCTAGGATTTCCTAGGTACCAGGTATCGGTGTATGTCGGTGTAGGTCAGGGAAATGGAAGGCTGGCAGAATCTGATCAAACAACAGCACACACATCCACACACCATCAACAGGGGTTTGCAATGGCGAATCCTCTCTGAACCAGGACGCTTTGAGGGTGCACAATGGCAAGCTGCACGTGCCATGCCGTGCCAGGGTCGCAGGCAATCCCTCCACCTGTGGAGGTGATATGGATCCATGGATTCATCATGGCCGTGAAAACATTGGTGCTGCCTGGGCTGTTCAGTAAAATCAGTACAGGTATTGTGTTCCTGAATGGGGGCGAGATGTAGCCCAAAGTCAATATCAATCATTATCAATCAATAGAGACATGATGAGAACTGACCTACCTGGATCATCCTGGATCAACCTGGCCTGTCCAACCCAGGCGTCCCAAGCTCGCTGCAGTAGCAAGGCGTAGCCTTGCCTCGGAATGCGACGAAACCATCGGTGACGAGGTCTGAGATATCGCCCATCTGTCAATCCAGACCTCCTGAGACCTCCTTCAGCCTAGACACAGTAAACCTGGTAAAACTATGCATTACTCTTCATCCACCATCTCCAGATATCTATCTATCTATCTGTCTGTCTGTCTATCTATCTATCTGTCTATCTATATGTATATCATTATATTTTTTATCTATATAGAGAACACACACACATATATATAATATAAATACACAATTATACACATGTATATCACCTGTATATTCGAGTATATTCTATATAAAATATTCTAAAATTATATAAATCGCCTTGCTGCACTGCTGAGCTTTCTGCTTCAGCGCAGCAGAGGTGCACGCAACAGCGATCTCCATTCCATCCCGCAACTGTCGACGAAGAATCTGCAAGTCAAAGGAAGATGACTCTGTATGGTGTCATCCAAGAATGGAGGTTCTGACAAATGCTCTTCAGTTCTATGGTATTCTATGATATTCTATGCCATTCTATGCAAGTACTTTTGTGCAATGTGGCTGGGCCAAATGAAACAGTCAGTAGTTGGAAAGCTGCATGAACTGGACAAAACATTTTCTTGGGCCTTTGTAAGAACCATGGCTTGCCTGGTTGTCGCTACCCAGCTTCCATGCTGCCAAGAAGATTCGCAAGTCAGGCTTGCTCTGCGCCTTGTCAAACCACACTTTGCAAGAATCTGCAGGAAACAACAATACTAATTGAGAGGTGATCCAACGCTTCTTGAGAGTCATGAGTCATGTCGTGACATTTTGTTTGGTTGCGTTGCACATCTATGGACAATCAATGCGAGCACCCACAAGCATTGATAACAAGCTCTGCTCAGTGACCTGTGCTTGTGCCCATGGTGCCTCTAGGAAGTGAACAGCATTCAGTTGTTGTGCCATGGCCTTTCACGGACGGCGCGACAAGGTGTGCCCAGAGAAACAGCAAACTGCAATAAACGTCCTGTCTTTGCATCACAAAAGACGAACAGGGGCAAACAATGCCACCATCTCGAAACACTTCAGCAGATTCTGACAGCCTTCCACACAAAGAAGTAAGACTTCTTTCGCAGCTTTGTGGAAGCGAAATCCGTCGCCTCAGAACATCAAACATCATAAACAAATCATAACAATCTCAACAAACACAATGTATCACAATGCAATAGTCTGAAGATCTGCATAGCATTGCATGATGCATGGCGGATGTTGGCACACTGGCATTGGTGCAAAGCCCCTTGCCACATGCATCGTGGACTTAAAGACCAAACACTTCCAGGACGTCAGAGTCAGTCGTGCCTGTGATTGTGGGCGGGAGGCATCCTGTCCCCTAATTACTCGTCAGGGTTGTTGTTTTTTTTTTAAATAGGAGGTGACCACCCATGTTGGTTCATAGAGGGGTACCAACCCGAAGTAGTATTGCCAACAATTTTTGGGGCCGTGGGTGTTGATTATATAATTCCTTTCTTGAAACAAATATGAACTTCACATTATTTTGCGTCATCCACACATAGGGGTTTCATGAGTTTCATGCAAATTGTCATCGATCTGAGCTCTTGGCCATGTAGTGCAAGGGGTCACCTCCTGAAGACTTTCCGAAGATCTTGGGAACACGTGGAAACCACAAAGGAAGACTTACTGACCTATATTGCGCAGAATAAGTCAGAGAAGCGAAACACCTCTCAAACATATTACGCTAGCAACGCACAACGCTTCGGACATTTTTCTTACTGTCTATTATTTCCTATCTGTTTTTGAAGGGATCCCATGCTCAGAATGGCTGCTGTACAAGCATGTCTGCAACATGTCTGCCATTGCATCGCAAACATATAAATGTGATCCCACTTCCGCCTTCAAAAGCAAGAAACTTGAAGTGATCTGACCTCAAATGCCAAATGAACAATTGATGATGCTCCGTGTGCGCTACAGGCTCTATATGGCTCTATTGTTCTGGAACCTTTGTCGAAGTTTAAAATGTTTAAAGAGCGGAGGCTGGCATCTGAGCAGTGAACCCAGGTTCGAGGAGGAATGATGCTGCCTTCACAAAGACATCCCCATCCGAATTCATCCGATGTTTCCTCCCTTATTGAATAAAAAATGAATGCCTACTTTGACTTCCAAAAGTTTGCCAACCCAAAGCCTTACTGGCCAAGCTTACTTTGCAGAATGTCCCTCCCAGCAAGCGAAGACTCGCTCATGCTTCGCTGTGGCCTTGCAAGCTCCTTGCCTGTATGCTGCAGCCCTCCCAACCTGCAACCAGTGCATAAATTGGCCTGTGAAGTCTCAGGAGTTGTTGACCAACATTGGCCGACATCACGTGGCTCTGGGCCATGGAGACTCAGCTCCCAACGAGTTTGGTCCAACCACCCCGAATGGTGGATCGACTTTTGATAAGGCTGTCTTATATTGATACTATATGATACTATACTACGGTAACATCGGTAACTATACTCGTCCCATCTCATCCCAACCCCCCATGAAGCCTTGGGATCCTGCACTGTCTCTGCACCCTCACGTGCATGGCGCCAGCGGGTGAAGCAAACCAGGGACATGGCAATATGGCGGCCTCACCGATGCGCACAGATCGCACAGGGCCCGAAGATGCAACGGAAGCTGGACCATTGAAGGTGAGCAATATTATGTAATATTAACATACCCAAGATATCCCAAGATCTTACAGGACTGGTGCAACAAAAATCATTTCCGTGGGAATTGGTATACTTTTTTGGACTTTATTGTATCTAAGTGCTCAACCACCAAACTCTTGCACCTGTTGACGAACATCTGAGACCATCACTGCGAATCACTGCTGCAAATGCGCTGCCAACAGTGCGATCCTTTCAAGGCTGACGCTACGCCGCTACTCTCAAGAAATGCAGGGTTTCCAATGCACCAAGCATGGCTGCACTACGCATCTGGGGTGCGAACATACAGCACTCCCTGCCGGTGTGCGAAGCCTGAACTGAGTCTTGAAGCCAGCTGGTTGAGCAAATTTGAGCCACGCATCGCCACTGTAGAAACAGCTGGGTTGCTTCACAAAAAATCTCAACATGTAGGAAGTGACATGGGAAGGATCGCATCAAGCGACTCAATCTCAGTGCCAACCAGGACACGCCAGGCGAGGAACAAATCGCTCACGGTGGCCCTTCCCAGCACATTGATCCAATGCTCACTGATTCTAAGCCTGCATTGCTGTGATTGGATGTGTCATGAACACCACTTCCATCTGAAAATAAAACCGGGCATTGAGTGAGATCTCTAGGGCATATTTGCGAAAGGCCTCCGGCCTATACAGGCATCCACATCACGGTCAAAATAAATATGTCAAAATATCGGGGTGCCAATTCAGTATGTGATATATAATGTGCGGCAGTTTTAGAGCGGTCCAGCTTTTGTGGATAGGGCCTCAGGCTTTAAAATGCACAAAAACAATGAGAACTGGTTCTTCTATAAAATGCGTTTCCAGCAAATTCACGCCAAATTGGCATCCAAGTTCATCCAAATTCGAAGACCCTCAGAAACGCCTCTTTAAAAAGGGGTCAGGAAATTCTTTTTAGATAGAGGTATTTTAGAGTGAAGGTGCCCAAATATTAAGTGTGTTTTGCTTCTTTTATAGCATTCTATAGCAACAAGTCAGCAGTTCGTAGCAATCCAAGTTCGTCAGCAATTCCAAGTCAGCAGTTCGTATAAACGGCTGCAGTGCCAAGAGAGGTCTCTCGCTGATCTAAAATGACATGCCCAATAAAATCGATATAAAGAGATCCTGGAAAAGCACTTGTTCCATTCTGCAATAAAATGCTCCAAACACTCAATTTTTTGCAAAAAAAATAGAATGGAATTTTAAGATGTTAAAAAACATCAGGATTTCCCTGGCAAATAAAAAATGCTCAGACCAACCCCATAATGATAAAATGACTAACCTGACTCCAATTTTGAAATTCCAATACAGTACGGATCTCGCTTAGACTATGCACAAGTCATCCATTTCTAGTGTGGAAATTGCCACGGGGATGTCAAAATAGCTTCCCTGATCCCTGCCTGCCCAATCGCACATCTTGTGACGCAACGGCCTTCACCTGCTCGGAAGCAGTGATGAGATGTGGACAAACAAGGCCGCAACGCTCCATTGCCTTTGGAAAACATCTGCCAGCACATGCCAGCACTTGGAAGGAAATAGGATGTAGTATGAGTATGTATGAGTCAGTATGAGTCAATTTCACAAGTTAACAACAGTATACAGTAAATATAAGTCACCTACACTCATACCGATACCTCATAAAAAATCTCAACTGTTTGAGCAGTCTGCATCAAACGAGTTGCGCCTTGGCGACGTTGGTGGCTTCGCGCCATCCCAGAAAAACGTGCCTGGCCACATGGGGACAGACAAGTGACTTGGAGAGTGGCACTTGGAGGCTTTCAAGGAGATCATCTCAGAATAGATTTGTGTAGTTTATCATAGTTTATCTACGTATGTTTATGTCATTTATGTCATTTATGTCATTTATGTCATTTATGTCATTTTGTCATTCACGGTTTCTCTTGACTAAGCTGCTTGCCCCATGATTTCGCTGCCAAGGGCGCTGGCCAACAAAGATGTGGCCTGTCCAGGGTGCCACCACTGGCACTTTATAGGGCTACCAGGTGTAGCAGTCCCTTTGATCAAACCATTAAATGTTCATGAATTGATCATCAATTAACATCTATAAAGAACGGGCCAACATAAATCTAACTGAAGTGAAATTGAAACTGGCTGATGCTCTGACTTGAGAATCACCAGGAAAGTGAGTTGAAGTGGACAAGCCTTTGCGCTTCTCTGTGACAACCGTAGTTTGGCATCTGCATGCATGGCCCATCGACACCTCATGTCTGACTTTTCCAGGAACAAAGACTCCAAAATCAAGCGGTTGATCACCATTTTCCGCCATTTTTCCCAGAAGCACTGCCATAAATTGCGATATACCGTATACCGTATACCATATTTTCGGACTAGCCGAAGTGAACATTGCGCCAAATTCCCCTGCGCCAAGCCCCCACACCAAACCAACCGGAGAAAACCGTGGTCCACACCTGAAAGAGGTGGCTCTTGCTGGTTGATGTTGGTTGAGCTGAAATATGCTGAAAGCTGAAACTGGCCACTCTGCCCTCTGAGGCCAGGGCTGTCCAAAAGTGCTGCCATGGAATGATAGAATCCCAGCAACGCCTCAGATATCCACCCTATCCAACGAGCTTTTCAACAGGACAATGACGCCATGCCTTGTTGTCACCATGGTGAACATTTGTCATCCAACCATTTCAGCCAGAGGCGAACCCATGTGTATTCCAAGATCCAACGTCTCGGATCCTTCTTGTTCACATGTTGTGGATCAATGTGGATCATAGCCATCCAGAAATTAGATGAAATTAGACCTCCCATCCCAAGACCACATGAAAAAGGGGGCTTCCTCTGGAGCTGGGTTGACCCACACAAGATGCCCGGCGACTCGCAAGCAGCTCAGTAGATAACATCCGCCAAGCCTCCAGTGGCTTCAGAACAGGAATGACCGAGAATGGAAACCCTGTCCTTACGCGGTCACAGAACATTTTCGATTCACGAAACCCTTCATCATACCAGCATATACCAGCTGCAAGCTTGCTGATTCTCTTGATTCTTCAAGAAACATATTCTGGATGAGCAAACGTTGGTGGATAAGTACAAGAGTTGCTCGCCGCACCCTACGATGCTGTACACCACGCCCAAGCCTGTGGTACCCTGCATAGCCATCAAGGCACCCAACTGATGGTTGCTCACGCAACATTGCCTGGGGCTCAGGCAGAGAACGCTGCCGCCAGCAATGCTCCTTTCCTTTTGGCCTGTCGCAGGCAACCCTTCCTTTCAGTCATTTGCTGGTGCACTCTTTTTGAGTTTGTTCAACTTTTCCTTACACCACCTCCCCCCCAAAAATGTTTAGTGTTGTGAATTGTATTTGAATTACTGTATGCTATGACAACACTGGCATATACAGATACAACACTTTTGCATCTGGCTCTGAGCCTGTCTCGCCACGGGTTGGCTGTACTGAGCACCGACGCTAGCTTCGTGGGTCATTACCATCCATTCGCTGAACACATCGGCGAGAAACTTGGCGAATGAAAGCCCACAGAAAAACATGTCTGAGAGATATGCAGCTGAGAATTAGAAACAACATGAAACAACATGCATACACAAAAACAGGCGTATCAAACCTGTTTGCACCATCGCTAAGACATCAACTTCTGAGCAAAGCTTCTGGTATTTGGCATCAGCTGCTGCCTCGTCAACGTTCACAAGCTGCAAACCAGTCACATGAGCGAAATGCATCCAAATCCATCCAAATGCCATGTCTGCATCGCAGTGGGTTTTGTGTGGGCGTCTTTGTGGAAAATGGGCAAGGGCATGAAAACGCCACAGCGATCCACAGATATCCACAGCAAACACCAAGTACACGTCTCATTACCCTCTTGACTTTTTCTACATTATCATATGCTGCTTCGGATGCCTGGTTCACTTTGCGCAGGAAACCAGATGCAGAGCAAACTAGCTTCCATCCCTGAAGCACGAGACATCTTGAGAAGTGAAATGCTCATGATGTGTCGTGTTTGCATTGCAAAGACTGGAAATCCGTTTAAATACATGCCTATCATCTGAGGCCCTCTCGGAAAACACCGCGGCCAGGGACAGCTGCTCAATCTCAGCCTGCAACGTGATTCCAGTGTGCACAGTTTCCTGCAAAGCTTTGCGCCTTTTTGATCCTTGATCCTTTCCGACACTTTTTAATGTCTTGGGGCCGTGCGGTCTAAATCTTTTTGACATCCTTCCTGAAAATTGAATTGAAGGCCCACAATCCGTCCGTTTTGACCCTTCTTGATCTTGCTGGTTTCCAATGGTTTCCATCTTTTTTGTATCATCCTGTGACATTGACTGAAACCCAACAGCCCACCAGAACGGAACATGTTCCAACAAAAGACCATAGACAAGGAATCCACCCCTTAAAGTCGGCGCATGTCGGCGCGCTGTTGATGGTGAAATAATGCTCCCGCTATGGTCTCGTTCATTTCTTTTAATTGTCAACATCTTGTTCGCAAAAACCAAGTTTGTCCTCAGTCAACCAGTCTCTTTGATCTTTTCGCGTTTCTTGAGCTCTGCGAAATGGTCAACATTTTCCACCGCGAACTCGCCTTCTGAGTGCCTGTCGCTCCTGAACCTTTGTTTTTGGTTTCTTCTAGAATTTTCTCGTCAACTAATAAGCTGCGTGCCTCACACCAAAGCACATTAGTTATTAGTTTCTACACCGTCCCCCAGCGCTCCCGTAGAATCCACGTAGCATGCGTGACGTGTAAAAGTGCAAGTGAACGATATTACATCCCCCCACCCCCTGCCCACCAACCCACCCTACATGTATGAGATATGTCAAAAAGCAGAGCTGCTGAAACACCTTGATGAAGACCTGACAGGGCAGACAAACATGGCATATGACGACAACACGCAAAAAACAGCAACAGTCCGCGACGCCCTCAGGGGGTGGTGCCCACAAACAACCTGACCATGCACATACATACCTGCATCTTCCAAGGTACTTCTTTTTTAATTTATCAGTTCAGCCAAAAACCTACCTTTTTATGTGCTGGCGGTGTTTTTTGTTGCATTCGACGTTTTTCCAAAATGTGTGCTCCATAAATGTTTCTGGAAAGTTCTTGCCCACATGGAAGCATCAAAGAACCTCATTTCTTTAGCACATTGAAGAGGATCCAGAACATGAAATTCAATTGCTCTAGCAGTAGCAGCTCAGCACGCTTCACTCACTTCTTGTAATTGTGTACTTTCGCCTTTTGCTCTCCAAACAAAAAAACATGCGAAATCAACAGAACATGTACCTTTGAAGTAAGGCTGGTAAAATGTCCAAAGCAACAACATGTTTGAGAGCATTCTGAGAAATACTTGGAACGAAAGTGTGATTCAGTTGCTCCCTGCCGGGTTCGGAACGAAATGGCGTAAATTGCCTGCCAAAACGGCGTAAATTGCTGCCAAAACGGCGTAAATCGAAACAAGGAAACTTCCAGTCATTCAAGTGAGTTATGTCAAGGGTCCATTTATGTCAATGACAATCACTGTATGCATAATGTCGTGGGTGCACACTGAGCAGGTTGTTCAAAAAATCAGTTCCCAAGAATGATTTCTGTGAGCGTTTAGAATGTTGCATGCTGAAAGCAGGATTGTTTTGAACCCCATTTGAGCGCAGCAATAATGCTTCACACTCTTTAGACATCTTTAGACCAACTTGTTGGAAATCAAGAATAACGTTTTGGTCAACCTGGATTGGACGATGTGGGGATCGAAGCTGGGATAGTATAGAAAACACTGAAAAGGCCTTTTTTTTTGTAAACAGAGATTTTTTTTTTGAGCAATCGAGTTAAATTTTAGATTGACGAAACGGATAACATTTTACATGGGTGGAGGATGTAGGTATAAACAGGCTTGGTATGATTTTGTTTTCGAATGACCATTGAAGTATTGAAGTATTGAAGTACAGTTACTATTGCGATCTATTGCGCAATTCAATACGTGACACCCAAGTACCACACTCTGCACTTCAAAAAACAACAAGAACCAATTGGCACTTGGCGCCTGCTTTGCAATTTGTTGAGTGCTCACGGCGGCAGCTGCGGACTCTTTGGTTGTTTCGGCCCACATGTTGAACACTGTGGACAAGGTCTTAGCATTTTTTTGCAAAAAGGTGCCCCAAAAAACTTGCAAAGAATATCTGATAAACCCTGCAGGTTTCCAACTTGTGTGCATACAACCAAAAAGGTTCGAATCCTGTTTGCACCATCTCTAAGACATCAACTTCTGAGCAAAGCTTCTGGTATTTGGCATCAGCTGCTGCCTCGTCAACGTTCACAAGCTGCAAACCAGTCACATGAGCGAAATGCATCCAAATCCATCCAAATGCCATGTCTGCATCGCAGTGGGTTTTGTGTGGGCGTCTTTGTGGAAAATGGGCAAGGGCATGAAAACGCCACAGCGATCCACAGATATCCACAGCAAACACCAAGTACACGTCTCATTACCCTCTTGACTTTTTCTACATTATCATATGCTGCTTCGGATGCCTGGTTCACTTTGCGCAGGAAACCAGATGCAAAGCAAACTAGCTTCCATCCCTGAAGCACGAGACATCTTGAGAAGTGAAATGCTCATGATGTGTCGTGTTTGCATTGCAAAGACTGGAAATCCGTTTAAATACATGCCTATCATCTGAGGCCCTCTCGGAAAACACCGCGGCCAGGGACAGCTGCTCAATCTCAGCCTGCAACGTGATTCCAGTGTACACAGTTTCCTGCAAAGCTTTGCTCTTTTTTGATCCTTACTGATCCTTCATCCTTTCTGACAAATTTCGGTGTCTTGGGGCCTTGGGCCCTTGGGGTCTCAATCTTTTTGACATCCTTCCTGAAAATTGAATTGAAGGCCCACAATCCGTCTGTTTTGACCCTTGTTGATCTTGCTGGTTTCCAATGGTTTCCATCTTTTTTGTATCATCCTGTGACATTGACTGAAACCCAACAGCCCACCAGAACGGAACATGTTCCAACAAAAGACCATAGACAAGGAATCCACCCCTTAAAGTCGGCGCATGTCGGCGCGCTGTTGATGGTGAAATAATGCTCCCGCTATGGTCTCGTTCATTTCTTTTAATTGTCAACATCTTGTTCGCAAAAACCAAGTTTGTCCTCAGTCAACCAGTCTCTTTGATCTTTTCGCGTTTCTTGAGCTCTGCGAAATGGTCAACATTTTCCACCGCGAACTCGCCTTCTGAGTGCCTGTCGCTCCTGAACCTTTGTTTTTGGTTTCTTCTAGAATTTTCTCGTCAACTAATAAGCTGCGTGCCTCACACCAAAGCACATTAGTTATTAGTTTCTACACCGTCCCCCAGCGCTCCCGTAGAATCCACGTAGCATGCGTGACGTGTAAAAGTGCAAGTGAACGATATTACATCCCCCCACCCCCTGCCCACCAACCCACCCTACATGTATGAGATATGTCAAAAAGCAGAGCTGCTGAAACACCTTGATGAAGACCCGACAGGGCAGACAAACATGGCATATGACGACAACACGCAAAAAACAGAAACAGTCCGCGACGCCCCAAGGGCGTGGTGTCCACAAACAAACTGACCATGCACATACATACCTGCATCTTCCAAGGTACTTCTTTTTTATCAGTTCAGCCAAAAATCATCAAAAACCTACCTTTTTATGTGCTGGCGGTGTTTTTTGGTTGCATTCGACGTTTTTCCAAAATGTGTGCTCCATAAATGTTTCTGGAAAGTTCTTGCCCACATGGAAGCATCAAAGAACCTCATTTCTTTAGCACATTGAAGAGGATCCAGAACATGAAATTTCAATTGCTCTAGCAGTAGCAGCTCAGCACGCTTCACTCACTTCTTGTAATTGTGTACTTTCGCCTTTTGCTCTCCAAACAAAAAAACATGCGAAATCAACAGAACATGTACCTTTGAAGTAAGGCTGGTAAAATGTCCAAAGCAACAACATGTTTGAGAGCATTCTGAGAAATACTTGGAACGAAAGTGTGATTCAGTTGCTCCCTGCCGGGTTCGGAACGAAATGGCGTAAATTGCCGCCAAAACGGCGTAAATTGCTGCCAAAACGGCGTAAATTGCTGCCAAAACGGCGTAAATCGAAACAAGGAAACTTCCAGTCATTCAAGTGAGTTATGTCAAGGGTCCATTTATGTCAATGACAATCACTGTATGCATAATGTCGTGGGTGCACACTGAGCAGGTTGTTCAAAAAATCAGTTCCCAAGAATGATTTCTGTGAGCGTTTAGAATGTTGCATGCTGAAAGCAGGATTGTTTTGAACCCCATTTGAGCGCAGCAATAATGCTTCACACTCTTTAGACATCTTTAGACCAACTTGTTGGAAATCAAGAATAACGTTTTGGTCAACCTGGATTGGACGATGTGGGGATCGAAGCTGGGATAGTATAGAAAACACTGAAAAGGCCTTTTTTTTGGTAAACATAGTTTTTTTTTTCAGCAATCGAGTTAAATTTTAGATTGACGAAACGGATAACATTTTACATGGGTGGAGGATGTAGGTATAAACAGGCTTGGTATGATTTTGTTTTCGAATGACCATTGAAGTATTGAAGTATTGAAGTACAGTTACTATTGCGATCTATTGCGCAATTCAATACGTGACACCCAAGTACCACACTCTGCACTTCAAAAAACAACAAGAACCAATTGGCACTTGGCGCCTGCTTTGCAATTTGTTGAGTGCTCACGGCGGCAGCTGCGGACTCTTTGGTTGTTTCGGCCCACATGTTGAACACTGTGGACAAGGTCTTAGCATTTTTTTTGCAAAAAGGTGCCCCCAAAAAACTTGCAAAGAATATCTGATAAACCCTGCAGGTTTCCAACTTGTGTGCATACAACCAAAAAGGTTCGAATCCTGTTTGCACCATCTCTAAGACATCAACTTCTGAGCAAAGCTTCTGGTATTTGGCATCAGCTGCTGCCTCGTCAACGTTCACAAGCTGCAAACCAGTCACATGAGCGAAATGCATCCAAATCCATCCAAATGCCATGTCTGCATCGCAGTGGGTTTTGTGTGGGTGTCTTTGTGGAAAATGGGCAAGAGCATGAAAACGCCACAGCGATCCACAGATATCCGCAGCAAAAACCAAGTGCACGTCTCATTACACTCTTGACTTTTTCTACATTATCATATGCTGCTTCGGATCCTGGTTCACTTTGCGCAGGAAACCAGATGCAGAGCAAACTAGCTTCCATCCCTGAAGCACGAGACATCTTGAGAAGTGAAATGCTCATGATGTGTCGTGTTTGCATTGCAAAGACTGGAAATCTGTTTAAATACATGCCTATCATCTGAGGCCCTCTCGGAAAACACCGCGGCCAGGGACAGCTGCTCAATCTCAGCCTGCAACGTGATTCCAGTGTACACAGTTTCCTGCAAAGCTTTGCTCTTCTTTGATCCTTACTGATCCTTCATCCTTTCTGACAAATTCCGGTGTCTTGGGGCCTTGGGGTCTCAATCTTTTTGAGATCCTCCTCTGTATAAAATGGTACAGGCACCGGTAGCACTGTCCCAGCTTGAGCATCTCCAGCCTGCTTTGGTTTGCTCTGTGCCAGCCATTCGCGGAGCACGGTCGACAAAATCTCAGATGCTGAATGTGATTGGCAACATTTTGTTTGGGGGGATTGACTGAACGCAAGCTTTTCCATGCTCTTCATGTGCACACTTTCTTGTGCTTGTTTCACTAAGGTGTCAACCTCTGCACAGTCCTTCTGATACCCTGCATCAGCTGTGGCCTGTAATAGAACTGGTTGAGTAACTCTGCTTACATGCAGGATCATGCACGTACTCGTATAAATGACAAACAGGCCTTTGCCCACAGAATCAACACTACCATGCAAACTATGTGCGTGCAAGCCTTTCTCACACATACAGAGATACTAAACATACAAACATGCGCTCCCTTCTCTCCCTCTCTGTATTGCCCTCAATCACATACTTGCGCCCAGCATGATTAAATGCCTACCCCACATTAATATATATATAGTTTTAAACTTGTTTTTGTATGTTTTTGTGATATGTTATGCAGGATTGAACCAGTTGTCTCAGCATCAGTCATTCAATATCTCAGCTGCAATTCTCGGCGACGCCTTTTGCATGTTCCGGATGAAGCTGGAGGTGAAGCAAAGCAACTTCCACGCCTCGAACAACACAAACACATGTATGCACACCAACAACTGCACAGGCGGAAGTCTTCCATTCATGTACATCCTAAAGTAATATAGAAATATATAGAACAAACACATGCAAACAATTACAGACATATATGTATACCGTATACATACCACAAAATACCACACATATACAGATGTGACATGATTTTTAGATGATTTTTAGATGACGTGACCAGCTCCCGGAGTTGGGCCCAGGCTGACATCACGGCCGACGTAATGGACGCACGCACCGACGTTCGCACCAAGGCCTGGCATCGACCCATCGACCCATCGACCCATCGGCCCAGCATGGCCCAGCGCCGGTGCCACGGAGCGGTCAGCCCCGGTCAGGCCTTGTGGACTTTGACGAGGCACTGGATGAACCAGGCACGAAGCACGGTCTTAGCCTCAGACTCTTACGAAATGCCGGCCACAAGACAATAGAAAGGGTGTGAAATAGTTTTAGGATTTTTTTTTTGAGCAGGTTTGGGATTTTTTTTGGATTTCTTGGCTGGTACCATTTGCCTAGTGTTTGCAACGGTTTGGAACTTGAATTTGTCATTTTGCATGGTATTTGCCACATTTGGGCATGTTCTCCTTCCATTTTGCATGGGATTTACTACATGTGGGCATGTTCACCTTCCATTTTGTATGGTATTTGCCACATTTTGGCATGTTCACCTTCCATTTTGCATGGGATTTCCTACACGTGGGCATGTTCACCTTCCATTTTGTATGGTATTTGCCACATTTTGGCATGTTCACCTTCCATTTTGCATGGGATGTTCTACATGTGAGCATGTTCACCCAAATATTTACAGATGCGGAAGCTTGGGATTAGATAAAAAGCGGGTGGGGGGATTGAGGGAGGGCGCTAGCTATCTATCCAGCTAGCTAGCTATCTAGCTATCTAGCTAGCTATCTATCTAGCAAGCTAGCTATCTATCTAGCAAGCTATCTATCTATCTAGCTATCTATCTACCTATCTAGCTAGCTATCTTGCTAGCTATCTATCTGCCTATCTAGCTATCTAGCTAACTATCTATCTATCTAGCTTTCTATCTATCTAGCTATCTATCTATCTAGCCATCCAGCTGTCTATCCAGCTATCTAGCTATCGAGCTATCTAGCTAACTATCTATCTAGCTATCTAGCTACCTAGCTTTCTATCTATCTAGCTATCTATCTATCTAGCCATCCAGCTGTCTATCCAGCTATCTAGCTATCGAGCTATCTATCTAGCTATCTATCTATCTAGCTAACTATCTACCTATCTATTTAGCTATCTATCTATCTATCTAGCTATCTATCTAGCTACCTCTTTATCTATCTAATTCTATCTATCTAGCTACCTCTTTATCTATCTAATTCTATCTAGCTAGCTATCTATCTATCTAGCTATCTATCTAGCCATCTATCTATCTAGCTATCTATCTCTCTAGCTATCTATCTATCTAGCTGGCTATCTATCTATCTATCTAGCTATCTACCAAGCTATCTATCTATCCAGCTATCTATCTATCTATCTATCACATGTAATCCTGTCAGCTTTCCAGAGAAGGTTAGTTCGCAAAAACCAACTAATGTAACTTGGGTTTAAGTTTAAATAAAAAAAAGCGGGAGGGGGGGATTGGGGGGAGGGCGCAGCGCCTCCCCCAAAGCAGAATGCAAGCACCTCTTCTCACATGTTACGTTGCTAGTTTTCAAGAGAAGGTTGGTCATTGGTCATGTGATACTCAGGGATGTAAATACTGTGCAAAATGCATCTTACATGAAAATCAAGTATTTAAAGCAGGCAAAGCAAAAAAAAAACAGAGAAGCAAAAAAGCAGAGAAGCAAAGAAACAGGAAACGCACAAAAGCAAAACAGCAGAAAGGCAAAGAAGCAGGAAAAGCAGAAAAGCAGAGAAGCAGGAAAAGCAGAGAAGCAAAGAAACAGGAAAAACAGAAAAGCAAAAAAGCAGAAAAGCAGAGAAGCAGAGAAGCAGGAGAAGCAGAAAAGCAAAAAAGCAGAAAAGGCGAGAAGCAGGAGAAGCAGAAAAGCAAAAAAGCAGAAAAGCAGAGAAGCAGGAAAGCAGGAAAAGCAGGAAAAGCAGAGAAGCAGGAAAAGCAGGAAAAGCAGAGAAGCAGGAATCCAAAAATAATTCCTAAACCTGATCAAAAAAAAAATCCTAAAATAATTAGCCCTCCCAATAGAAATGTCTTGTCCAACTAAATTAATCTAAATCATTAAAATATATGAACACATGTCCTATATTTCTGTGTTTTTGAAAGTTAAAACACAAAACATATCAAAACACTCTATTATAATCATTATATGTTCCATCACACATGTGATGCTTTTGGCGACCAAACGTGCCTGATCGTGTGTTGCCGTGATTTGAGCAAGACTTCGGGATATGGGCGTTGATTCACAAACGTTGAATATCCGTAATGTCAGTGCAAGAAATCCATCGGAAGAGTGAAGAGATCACTTATGATCACTTCAGTGCAGCCCTCATGGGCAAAAGCTCTAGACATCACTGAGGGCTGCACGCTTGGTTTGCACATCCACTCCATACAGTGTATAATCTTCGATCCCAGGAGCATGGTTCCTGGGAGAAGCTTAGCAGCTTGCTTCACATGCTTACAGGACTATCCAACCGCTGTTGGCATCGAGCAGCATCCTTGCCTTGTTTCCAAGCATGGAAGCATTGATGCAATGATACAGTGCCTGTCGCACGGTGCATGCCGAAAACTAGTATGGGTCTCCAGCAGTGGCACCCCCAGGTGTATGCTCATCCTTTAGAAAACACCGAGCTGGAAGGTGGGCACACTTTTCAAGCTCAGCTTGACTTTATCGACATAGGCTACAAACCTCTCCAACGCATCTCAAGAAATTTTGTTGCTGATCTTCAGATGTGGATTCTCAATGTTTTTGTGAACGATGACATAGCTGCCATCTGCAATCTCTGTGGTGTATGTCCAATCCTTGAAGACTTTTCGCAGATTTTCATCTGCCAAAGGTGTTTGGCACGCATCCTCCACCAACCTCACAGGGATGGTCGATCCTGAATCCTTGCCATACCTCGCCATGCACATCTCGTAAATCTGTGCCACCTGCCCGTGCATCAGCATGGGAACTCCATGTTTCTTGGCCAAACCCTGCCCCAACTCGATGTCCTTTGCCATCATCTCGGCAGTGAAATCAGGGTAGTAGCTGCCATCCATCACCCGCGCGAACTCCGTCTCCCAGCAAAACGAATTACCTGAGGAGATACGCATTGCGTCGAAGAGCCTGAGTATAAAGCCGCAAGTCACATGGGGGAGTGCAGGGGGGACATTCATTCATAAAGAAATGTTCCCTTGCGTTGACCGTGAGCCTGCAGGCCCAGGTACTCAACTGAACATACACAAAGGTGAAGGTACAGGTGATGTGTTGGGATGCGCAGCTACTCATCTCAAGTTTGATGTGAAGATATGTGAAGCAAAGGCATCTGAATTAAGATCAGCAGCAATTTCAGATCCACCCCACACTTTTTGGCAATCATCATCACCTCACCCATGGCGCAATCTTGAACAGCACAGAGCATATTGGTCAGGATCTTCACCACGGTTTCATGCCCAAAGTCCCCGCAGCGCACAATGCGTGGGGCGGACAAAGCGATCAAAGGTTCCACCTTGGAGCCACGGCACCGCACCATGTGACCTGGAAAGATTTCCAGGAAAATCTCACAAGTTCCAAGACGTTCCAAGATGTTCCAAATATGGATTCGCCTGTCTGATTCCTGTGAGGAAACTGGGCGACAATAGGTGTGGTCGCAAACCTTTCTTGATAAGAGATTTGTTTTCACTCACAACATGTACTGTCGAAGCAAATAACATGGCGTATTCATATACTCCATGAGACTTCTGCCGTGATGCCGTACCATGCTGGCGCAATCCAAGGCACTCGCTTGAAGGTCTCCTCGTCGGCACCAACCAGTGAGACCATCTTTCCCACTTTCAGGATCTGCATTCCTCCAGTCAGCGGGGCAGCCACTGCCTCCAGGATCATGGAGCTGTGTGGTGGTTGACAAAAACCACAGTGCTTGGAAGAAAGAAATCAGTTTGGTAGATCTTAAACTCATGTTTGAATTCTTTCATCAAGAGCAGCCAAGCATACATATGCCACAACTGAGCGCACCTTTGCTCCCCGTTTCTCCACCTCCGCTCGAATCTTGAGGGTATTCTCGAAGTCGGTGGTGGAATGCTCAATCCAGACCGAGTTTGGCTGAAGGCCGGCAAGAATTCCTAGGGAAGGACGTGGAAGGACTAAACTTGGCATAACTCTTGGCTCCAATCACGGAAAAATCCAATGCTCAGCCGCTGCCTGCAATATTCTAAAAACTCTGAGGTCCAGCTTTGCAAACAATATCGCATGGAAATCCAGTCCTTGCTATATGAAGATTCTGACAAACGAGAAGCTATCTCTTGTAAGTCAACTAAGCCTGAACTCTTGAGATGTGGTCAAATCTAGTCAAATGTCTGTCAGCAAGTACATTGGCAGTAGTTGCATCAAACAACTAAAAAACATCACTAAACACAACTCCTCTCCCTCGCATCGGTCGTCAAGATGCCATCTGGATTGATGTTCGTGCCCTCCAGGCCCATGGCTGCGGACACATTCTCCGGTCTGGGCAAACCAGTCAGAATCACATCACCTCACAGCCAGGGCCATGAAGGCCATGGCGTCGGAAGGGCCATGGGATGCTGCTGAGGGACATTGCTCTGCCACTTCTCGACCAGAATTGGCCCAAACAGCTCCCTGATCCAGCAAGTGCCGGGCAATGGATTCGCCCTTTACCTCATCCAACACCATCCAACACCATCCAACCACAGTAAACTGAAGCGCTTTAAACTGAGGTCCTTTCTCTTTCATGCTTGGCAAACGAGGAAGGCACTGACTGAAGAAGTTCTGCAAGTGACCGTCATTTCCCGCGGAATCTGTTACTTCAGCTTGCTCATGCCATATTACATAAACCATCAACATCTTTAAACATCCGCAAACATCACAAACGGCATCGTCGGCGGCTGCCAGTTCTCAGCTGCATTGAGGCACATCATAAAGAACAGGTGCCAAACCAGCACGCAGGAGATTTCCAGTAACCTGAGCAACCAGTCAACATGGGCCATTCGTTGCATCGGCCTGTTCTTTCCTCGTCTCTTGCATGCAAGGCATTCAACACGCACCTGGTCACCTGCTCCTGCTCCTGCTTTTTCTGATATATATAAATATATTTATAATGATGGTAATGATGATGGTGATTGATGGTGATGGTATGTGATGGTGTTGGTCAGCAACATTTTTCACACATTGTATATTCAAGAGCGCACAAAGGGAAGGTCTTGACAGGTGCTGGGAGGAAACATGTGGAAACAGTTGGGCAGCTTTTCCACCAAGCAACTGCCTGGCCCAATTGGCCAAGGCCAATCATTCCCACGCGCCCTGGGCGTGGCCAGTCCTCCAGTGGAATCCAATGACAGCAATTGGACCACACTATGGCACTGGAGACATGGAATTCTCAGTTTCACCATGGAACTCAGTTCCAATTCCGTAACATCCATTAAAATCCATTAAAATCCAAGAATCAATACTGGCCACTGTGGAAGATCGCCGCACCAACTGTCGAATAGCGAGCGCCATGACCAAAATTGTGTGGCAAACAATGAGACTGTGCCCGCCAGATCAGCTAGGCCAGTCGTAGGGACCAATTCACATCTGGTTGCATTTATGCTTCAAAATTTGGCGTTTGAAGTGATTGTCTGTGTACGTCTGTGATTTCTGTCTGTGCAACATTGTTTGCGTAGCGTGCACGATCTTGTTTGAAGCCTAGCTGAGCTTGAAAAGCTGCAGCCAACGAAAGCTTGAATCGTCTAATGGAGTCTAATGCAGAAGAGTCGAATTCACAGTGACGGGCTAACTTTGCACAGCGTAGCAGCACCAGATTGCAAAGTGGCCTGGGCGCCGCTGCCTCCGTGCGATCCAGTTTTTTTTCATCCAGCAATTCAGCAGCTTGACAGTGTCAATATGTGTCAATAATTATGGGCACACCATGTCAAATCAACAAGATCAAAATATCAACACAGGCCCAAACCATCCCAAAACCTGGTTAAGTTGGTTAAGTCTGCTGGATTTAACACATTTTAACACGCTGCAACGGCCGGAACGTTTCTGCCTGGAAGGGATCTCCTCCCACTGGGCCGGCACCAAGGGCGCTTCCTGGAAAGCCGCCTGAGGCATCTGCAAATCTGAGGCATCTGCCTGGATAACCTGGATAACAAAAGTGTGTATATATATATATATATATGTATTTATATATATAAATATAGATGATACAGGGATGTCTAGAGATGTTTAGGGGAGGGCTGTGGCAGCACTGCTGATTCCTGCCTTTGTTGGTTTGTTGGTAGATGACTCCCTTTTCGGATTAGGCACTTGCACCGGACCTTGCTGTGTAGTTAGCTTGTACAGTGCTTCTCTTGTAGCTATAATTTAGTGCATTTTTGACATTGGATTAATGCTCCGTGCTCGGGTGTTAAGTCCCATCCAAGAGGTGGAAGGAAGAATCAGAAACGTAAGGCATCTTGATGCTATCTGTAAAGGGTAACTTGAGATTAAAGTGGTGCAAAGCCCCCATGCATGCAAGAAACGTTGAGTGGCATTGAGTCATTGCGGTAAACAGGTGATAGCTGAACTTGATCATTAAAGAACAATGTCCAACAAGATACCATTAAACTGCAGTGCGTCTGTCCGTGGTAAACGGTCACCATGCACAAAGGTAGCGCCATGCTGTAAGAGAGTCATCTAGAATGTTCGGGTGAGCGGACCATGCTTGGTGCTGGCTGGCAGCTTCAACATGTTCGACCAATTCCACATCACTCTCAGCCAGCCGGATTCTTTTAAATCCCAAGAACGGATACAAAATCAAATCGACCAGCCAGTTTTGTCCCAATTATTAAGTCCTACAGCAGTCCAGCCATCATAATCAAACATAGTCAAACAACACGATGTGAGATCTCATGGTGCCTGGTGAAGTGTTACCCGCTGCCGCAATGATCGCTGCGTTTCGTGGTTCCACGCGCTGAGCGTCAGCCGAAGCACCTGGTGTCAGAAAGTTGTGGATGGCTAGAAATATTTGGCACATCCAAGACTCTAAGACGTCAAGAGCCTATATAACCCTACATAATCTTACCTATAGATACCACTAGATTGATAGAATTATAATGAATTATAGATTTAGACAAAGATTCTAACATTTCTAAAACTTTCCAAACATCTTCAAAAGCGACAAAGCACCAGGAACCTTTTCCTTCCCCGTGGCCTCGCCGTGAAACTCTTTGCGGATCGAGCTCATTGCCTTCACCAAGTCATGGCTCTCCGCACTGTGGAACAAATAGGAACAAATAGGAACAAATAGGAACACTGTGTTCGCAAATGTTAGCAACTTGGGGTTCCACATTCCAGCCTTGTCTTGATCCATGCCAAAACAAACACTGCTCGAAAACAATCATCACACAGAGTAAAAACACAAAGGCCTGAGGTTTCAAATATGATTATGCGAGATTATGCGAGTATTATAACAGCACACTTGCATACATCAACGCTAGTGTGCAAGAATATGCACGTCTTCGGTGGCAATGGCAGTGGTCGGCACCTTGGCAAGTCTCTTCCCTGCCATGGACTTGGAAGATAAGCGACGCCAAGCCTCGAAGCATCTGGAACCAACTTCTGATGGTTGTGCCAGCTTTGCATAGCTTTGCTATGCTTTCCTCCATTCAGCGAATGGGACCCAATAATTAAAGGTTTTCAAACAGTCATGTCGTCTACGGTACATCAACAAGGACTCTTGCAAAAGGTTGTAGCTCCGTTGCTCAGGTTGGAAAATGCCCTCTCCAGCTGGTTCGCAGCCCCACAGGTTTCTGAGACTTTTGCAGCTAGAATCGCTCCCAGCAAGAAAGATGTGACGAGTTCCTGGTCCAACGCGCAAACTTTGCAAACAGCAAGAGGTCACATTCCATTGCTAACTGAGACATGTATATTGTATTGTTTTGTAATCGAGGAATCAAATACAAGAGACACAGGTGTGAGGATCAGTCAGGCTCATGCAGTTCTTGATGCACACCTGCTTGAGGGTAGTGATGACTACAGGAAGGCAAGCAGGATTCAAAAGGTATGAAGACAGGCCACGCCTTTCAGGCTGCCTCTGTCACATCTGAATCTAAATTAAGGCAACAAAATCAAAGAAAATCAAAGAATACAATACCATATAAATCCAGCTCTGTTCTCATCAAAAAAATGGAACTCCCATATTTCTTTACGAGGAAATCCCCAAAAATGCGTAAAAATGCTGGATTCTCCACGATTTTCCACTACCAGATCTACCAGGTCAGCTGACCAGGCCCAGTGAACCTCACCCTGCCTCCTGAGCATTCACCCGGTGCAGGCGCCACCGCACCACCTGGGTCAATCGACTCCAGGCGCTCCACGTGGCAGCGAGCACCTCAAACGTGGCCCACACCGAGCTGCCGAAACACGCCGAGCATCCGCTGAGTGGCCCACAGCAATGCTGGTGGCAGCTCGAAGTGCGTTTTGAGTGCCCTGATCTATGCTGAAGGGACATCTGGATAATTCTCGATAATATATATAATATATATATACATAACTTATTTGCGACTTATATGATAACTTTCATGCATTACTTAAAACAATAGAAACAGCCAGGCACGAAGGGTGGGTGAAAAAAATTGAAAAAAGGCAAAGGCAAAGAATTCATTCAAAAACAATCACACCCCAGGCGTTTTGCTTTTTCTGGGTTCTAGGAAGTGCTTGTGTCAGGCCTCCACTTTCACTTGTTGCTGGGAAGTGCTCACCAGGTGCCACCAAGAGGTCAAGACATGCAGCGTTGCCTCAGTGCCATGGCCGTTTTCAACTTTACAAAATCTGCAGGCGGTGTATAGCTGAGGTATGTGACCTGTCTGCCCAGGTGTCTTGCTCGGAGGCCAGCAACTGCCTGCAAGGCAGCCAACAAACAACTAATCATGTCCCCGTTATATGATATCAAGTTCCTTCACATGGGCCCTAACATGACCGAAACATGAATAGATCCAATGCTCGGGGTTCTAGATAATTATGATAGTCTTGTATGTTATGACATAGTGTTTGATAATTACATAGCAAGATCATCCAGCAGCAGCAGCTGGCAATGCCTTGCAGTGTCCATCCAGGGTGCCTTCAAGGAGTCTCGCTTGGCCCGTGCGTGGCATGCAGCAGCATGCCATCCCTGGGCGCCACATATCGCCGTGCTTCAGTTGAGAGCAACATCTTTAAGAGAAACGAGTGATCAACATCATGGTCATCATTGTCATCATCATTATCATCATGGCCATCCTCATGATCATCACCTTCAGCTTCATCCTTATGTATATAATGGGTAATGCATGTTAACGCTCTAGGAGCACACCAAACCCCATTCTATTACAGCAATCCTAAACTCTTCAGTGCCTGCAAGAGGGCCAGCAGGAACGAGGCCTCACCCTGCGAACCGAGCACCTGCAGGACAGGCGGACGATGCCCCCTCGGTCGCATTTTAAAGTCTCTCATGAAACTCAAGGCCTGCAGGAGACGGTTGATGGCTCCAGACTGAAGCATTGCACGTCTCCAACCCTCAGTTCGCAGAGCGATCTGTTCAGAGATTCTCAACGCGACATGATAGCTCATGCGTGGCACATGGTCAAGGTCATGTCGTGTCATATCCAGAAGTAGGACCTAGGATGGCCTAGTGATGCCTGGGGTTCTTGCAAGGAATATCAACAGCAAAACCTGGCCAACATCTTCAAGGAGTTGAACGCTTCCGGAAAAGTTTCAACATTTTCCAATTCTTCCAGCTGCAACAATACACCATGACTCCATGACCGTCTGCCTGGCCTGTCCGTCAAGCTCCTTCCAGTGCATGATGCAGGTTGCCTGTAGCAAGTTTGTTTCTGCTCAGCTCATCACTGAATCATGCAGGAACATCAACAGTCAACTTCAAACCCTTTCCTGTTTGGAGGTTGTCATGCTAGAAAGCCCCAACTTGTACAAACAAAATCCAACAAACGCGTGAAACGCCAATCAGCGCAACTGTCCCCCATACCCCGTCGGCATGGCCTTGGAGACCTTGTCTCCCACAACGGTCTTGGAAGTCAAGCGCCTCCATGCCTGATGGAAATGGATAAGTGATACAGTGATAGAAATGATTCCGAAAGTAGTTCTAAGGCCCAAGCTGCAAGGGTGGTTGCCAACAGGATGGATGGAGCCAGCTCCTAACCGACGTTGCTTTTGGTGGCCAAGTCCAAGGTTGAGTAGGTGGCTCCGAAATTTGATGGTTGACCAACGGTCGATCATCACTTTCCCATTGAAACTGCTCTTTTTGGCATCCATCATTTTTGGACATCCCTCATTTTTTGACAAACCAATATTGTTCAACGACGACGGCAGCGTGTTCAGCAATTTGACAATTTGGATGGAAAACCAATAAGAAAAGTTTGCTCAATGCTTGCGACAAAGGCCAAAGGCTTGCTTGAATCCCGAACATGATAAACTGAACAATGGGTGCCTCTTGAGCATTCGCTCGAATACGCCGACGTGATGCCACTTCTGCTTCTCGACTCCAGCCACTGAAAACGGCACCAAGCACCTCAATGCACATGTATGCATATGCGATAATATATGTTGACACACACACACACATACTTACAATACATACGATTACATATTACATACCTATCTACATAATTCATCATAATTCTATACATACATACCCATGTTAATCATACATATTCAATCATATTCAATCATATTCATATATGGTTTGGAACGGTGTCGCTGATATTGCGCCATTGGTGGAACATGTTGTTCAGCGCTACATCTCCAAGCTGCTAGTTGATTTCATGGTGTAATCGCAATGTTGTGCTCAGGGTGGAGCTTGCATCTGGTCATCCCGTGCACGACGTGATGCAGTCACCTGCGCCACTTAGCATGTCCATTCATGATATGACGCAGGAAATCAAATGATGCCTGATGATCCCTTTATATCCCTTTGCGCACATCTTAGTGTTCCCTCTGTCTTTCCAGGTCCTTCCACTTCATAGAAAACCTGTGAAAACATCCAAGACATGCTTGGCACGCTTCGGCCCTGTACTTCTCAGATTGCTTCCCCCGTCCTAGCCTGAAGCAAACCATTTATGGTTCCAGACCGGAGGGTTGCATGCCTCCATGCCTCAGCAAGTTTCAGCTAGTTGGTCCCTCCATGTCCCTCCACACTCTGCGGTTTCTGCGTCTATTTTATCCGCAACAATGAATGCTCTGCAAACCAATAAGTAGCACTAAAGATCAATGTTAATAAATGTGAAGGCTTCTGCACGGGAACCTCTAAGACAGGAGCTGCGAGGGTAATTGCCATCAGGAAGGAGGGAGCTAGCTCCTGATCAACACACTTCTGCTGCCAAATCAATGTAGACATTCCATGATGATAAATCCATTTCAAACAAATCAGCCAGCTCTTCTACACTCTGATATGCTCATCCCAAAACTGCTTGGCAACGTCTTCTCAAGGCTTGCGACAAAGGCCACAGGCTTGCTTGAATCCCGATCATGATAAACTGAACAATGGGTGCCTCTTGAGCATTCGCTCGAATACGCCGACGTGATGCCACTTCTGCTTCTCGACTCCAGCCACTGAAAACGGCACCAAGCACCTCAATGCACATGTATGCATATGCGATAATATATGTTCACACACACATACTTACAATACGATTACATATTACATACCTATCTACATAATTCATCATAATTCTATACATACATACCCATGTTAATCATACATATTCAATCATATTCAATCATATTCATATATGGTTTGGAACGGTGTCGC
Organism: Cladocopium goreaui; assembly: GCA_947184155.2. Taxonomy (NCBI): domain Eukaryota; class Dinophyceae; order Suessiales; family Symbiodiniaceae; genus Cladocopium; species Cladocopium goreaui. The sequence goes on along the minus strand of CAMXCT020001892.1, from coordinate 73,439 downwards.
TGATATTGCGCCATTGGTGGAACATGTTGTTCAGCGCTACATCTCCAAGCTGCTAGTTGATTTCATGGTGTAATCGCAATGTTGTGCTCAGGGTGGAGCTTGCATCTGGTCATCCCGTGCACGACGTGATGCAGTCACCTGCGCCACTTAGCATGTCCATTCATGATATGACGCAGGAAATCAAATGATGCCTGATGATCCCTTTATATCCCTTTGCGCACATCTTAGTGTTCCCTCTGTCTTTCCAGGTCCTTCCACTTCATAGAAAACCTGTGAAAACATCCAAGACATGCTTGGCACGCTTCGGCCCTGTACTTCTCAGATTGCTTCCCCCGTCCTAGCCTGAAGCAAACCATTTATGGTTCCAGACCGGAGGGTTGCATGCCTCCATGCCTCAGCAAGTTTCAGCTAGTTGGTCTCTCCATGTCCCTCCACACTCTGCGGTTTCTGCGTCTATTTTATCCGCAACAATGCTCTGCAAACCAATAAGTAGCACTAAAGATCAATGTTAATAAATGTGAAGGCTTCTGCACGGGAACCTCTAAGACAGGAGCTGCGAGGGTAATTGCCATCAGGAAGGAGGGAGCTAGCTCCTGATCAACACACTTCTGCTGCCAAATCAATGTAGACATTCCATGATGATAAATCCATTTCAAACAAATCAGCCAGCTCTTCTACACTCTGATATGCTCATCCCAAAACTGCTTGGCAACGTCTTCTCAAGGCTTGCGACAAAGGCCAAAGGCTTGCTTGAATCCCGAACATGATAAACTGAACAATGGGTGCCTCTTGAGCATTCGCTCGAATACGCCGACGTGATGCCACTTCTGCTTCTCGACTCCAGCCACTGAAAACGGCACCAAGCACCTCAATGCACATGTATGCATATGCGATAATATATGTTCACACACACACATACTTACAATACATACGATTGCATATTACATACCTATCTACATAATTCATCATAATTCTATACATACATACCCATGTTAATCATACATATTCAATCATATTCAATCATATTCATATATGGTTTGGAACGGTGTCGCTGATATTGCGCCATTGGTGGAACATGTTGTTCAGCGCTACATCTCCAAGCTGCTAGTTGATTTCATGGTGTAATCGCAATGTTGTGCTCAGGGTGGAGCTTGCATCTGGTCATCCCGTGCACGACGTGATGCAGTCACCTGCGCCACTTAGCATGTCCATTCATGATATGACGCAGGAAATCAAATGATGCCTGATGATCCCTTTATATCCCTTTGCGCACATCTTAGTGTTCCCTCTGTCTTTCCAGGTCCTTCCACTTCATAGAAAACCTGTGAAAACATCCAAGACATGCTTGGCACGCTTCGGCCCTGTACTTCTCAGATTGCTTCCCCCGTCCTAGCCTGAAGCAAACCAATTATGGTTCCAGACCGGAGGGTTGCATGCCTCCATGCCTCAGCAAGTTTCAGCTAGTTGGTCTCTCCATGTCCCTCCACACTCTGCGGTTTCTGCGTCTATTTTATCCGCAACAATGAATGCTCTGCAAACCAATAAGTAGCACTAACATGCACTATATAACTTATAAAACTACAATAGATCTAGACCTATTTTAACAAAAATACACAGATTCAGGGTCCCCCTCACACTCTTCATCTTGACATTCATTCTTCAACCACTTTCGGCATCCTGGCCCCATTCTCAATGACTCTGAGATCATAGCTGCGAAGGTCGTTGCCAGGACGACGGATGTACACAGTTCCTGACCAATACGGCATTTTATTCAAAAGCATCTGCACGTGTGGATTTGCTCCCAAGCTCAAGACAATTACAGAGACTCAGATGATTCAGGTGTGCAGTGAGGGGTACACGTCGATGAAATACGAGAAAAGCCTCATAATAATTCATCATGAATTACAAGAACTCATGCAAAACACTTTTCCCAACTGAAATAGGCGGAGGATTAATGTTTATAGTACCTACATGTACCTACCAATACTCTGTTGCCAATACACCATCCATCATGGTCAATTGATGACTCACCATGGGTCAAACAGCTTTCCCAGGACTTGAAGAACACACCATCACATAGGAAAACCAATTTTGATCCAGGCCTGCATGTATTGCAACAAGGAGCAACACAGAACCCACAGGTTTCTGACATTGCCGGTTCCATTGGGTTTCCTGATTGGAGTACTGAGTAGTGTTTGATTTTGTTGATTGTTCCGCCATCCAACGTATGTCTTTCAGAATCCGGTTGAGATGCTTACTTACAAACTGTACTAGTGAGAGAACAAGTCTTTATCAATATTCCAAAATGTCCGTGGGTGGAAAACCTGGCGTTGACCAACAAAATTTGTGTCATAGTAGGGCTTGACTGTTCTACTGTACATAATAAGCCTAATTTTCCCACCTTTTTCCTTTGGCCTGGCCGCGCATTTTGCCCATCACAATGCAGGCAGCTGAGTTTGACAACAAACATCAACAAACCATGCATGAAACAGTTGGATTGTCCGGATTCGTCGATACTGCTTGTGATAGTTCTTGTCGGACTGGGGGTCCGATCCTTTAGGATTTTCCAGGATCACCAGCAAGACGGACCTAACGTCCTCAATTGAAGTGAGCTTTCGAACACCTGAAAGATCTGAAAGGCTTTCAAGCATTTTAAAGCTCTGCCAAAGGCTGCCACAGCTGATTTGCTCGAGGCTTCTTTGTTCCATTTTGTTCCTGGATACTATGGGTATGCGGTGGGCAGCCACTTGATCCAGTCCGTGTACCATACCAGGCAGCAGAGAATCGAATACCCTGCTATGAAAACGCGTAGAACCAGCGTTGAGCATCGCTCTGAGAAGCGACGAAGCACCAGGCCCCAAGGTTTTTCCACGAAATGAAATGTCAGCGCAGAGAGCAGAAAGACCAGCAGCAACGAAGGACCAAAAAACAACAGCTCATGCGCCCAAAAAGACTTCAAAAAAAAATCTTTTTTCAAGAGCATCCATGCCGGAAAATGAACCTTTAGGAAGTGAATCACAGGACGGTGCCACAGCTGCATGTTAAGGGCCAAATCTCGGAGAGTCACAGGTATTGCAACCAGCTGGGCAAATGGTGCCCTCAATGGGCTCTGTGAAGCTTTGCACTGTTTGGAGCCCATCATGAGGTGTAAACTAGAGAAGGCCACTAACTCAAAGGGCAAGCAGGCCAGCGCATAGCGTGTGTCACTCGATCTCATGCTCTGCACATTGGGCGGCCTACAGTCTGAGAAGCCAAGACCCTGCCAATCGATTTGAAGAAATACCGGTTTGGTTCCAAACAAAAAGCTTAGCAACAGCATCGCTGCACAGAAACCATTGGTGAAAAAGCCTCCCAGCGTCTTCTTCCAGCGTGCCAAACATGCCACCACTCTGGGAAGTCTGAGAAAGCTGTCAACATTCAGCAACAACAGTGAGCTTGGAAACCAGTGCATCCAAAAGGAGCTATGCATGTTAGGATGGGTGCGTCTCATCACCAAGTTGCATGCACCTATAGGCGCGGCGGCTCCCGTTTCAACAAATCAACAACTGGAATCAGCTAGGCTTGACATTTTCTGATGCCACCCAACCCAAATTAAATGAAAGGGTCAGAACCCTCAAGGGTCAACAACATTCACTATGAATGAATACAGCATTGTCTAGGGTTGTCTTGCATGATCATTGTATCCCCCGTCCCTTGTCCAAACTCCCACCTGGTTGGGCATCCTGAGCAATGAGGTATCCCCAGTACACGACGCAAGCGAAAGGCAGCAGTTTTGGCATAGTGGGTCTCAGCAAACCCAAAAGGCCAACGAGTAAAAACTCCATCATATCAACTTGGAAGGCCCACACATACCTCAACGTGAGGTCGCCATGAAATGCTTGGTCATGTGCATGGATCTGTCTATGGATATGCGCGCCCAAAGGAACTACACGTACACGTACAATCACGTACAGCACCGTACAGCCGAAAATGCAAAGATCACAAGCAATATACAAATAATTCTCAAATGTATTTGACCATGTTCTGACCTTTCACAATTCTCACGTATAGTGCATTCCAAAGTTTGGAACCCAGATCCCTGAAACAGCATTCACTGCATTCTGGACATGCGTGGTTTTCCAACGCGGCAAACAACCAATTAAACCCCAGCAGTCATCAACCTTTGGGCCGCCGAGACACGTTGGCCAAGCTGTCTCCAACCCCCAAAGATCTGGATCAGATGGCATTGCGGTTAGAAGCTGCAGGATCCAGCGCATGAAATCTCTTGGAGACAACATTCCCACTGAATGCTTGCCTCTGTTTGCGATGTGCGAGTGGGACAGCTTTACACCCATGAAACTGACAAAAAAGGACTGTCCAAATGTCTTGGGTCAACTTAGAGCGCTGGCAAATTGCAAAAAAGACACAAACATCGTAAAATATCGTAAAATATGGCCTCGTGTTCCAAGATTCAAACCATGACTCCTGAAAACATCACCCAGTAGTATAACGTTTTAGTAGAATCACGTTGAAGAGTCAAGCCGCAACAATCCACAATATACATCAATATCAGTATATATATATATACATAGAGATTGGAATGGCGGAGGCCTTCCGGGTTTTGGTGTACCCAGGCATGAAGAAACTCATTCTTGAAATAAGACCAATTTTTGATGGGCTTTGGGTTCTCGTCTTGGGCCTTCGTGAGCTTTACCAGAGGGATGTAGACTGCCGAGAGAGGGGGGAATGGGTCCACCGCATGAATGCCCTGCCCTACGCATACTGCTGTAGGAGATGAAGGGAAAAGGACACAGGGAAGATCCAGCTGCTGCTCAGTCCTGGTCCTGTCTATTGTTCTATGATGCTCTATGCCTATTTGAGACTATTTCAGAACCTCTTCCCAAGTCAAGGTTCCTGGCCTATAATAGTGTGTAGTAGTACATACTGAATACATCAGCATTCCATTCTGTGGCAAAGATATCAAGATTGTGCTTGAAACAGTTTTGCAGCCGGGTCTTGGGTCATGGTCTATGAACAGCAATTGCAAGGCTTTTGCGGATTCTAGCCTGCACAATGCTCACTATCAAAAACTGTTCAAAAAGAGGACTACTTATTCAATATACGCGTGTGGATTGGAGAGCAAAGGCGTGTGCCATATTGTGCTATAGATACTCGCTGGTGCTTTGACTTTGCAGTGAACACATGTCCGAAAGATCGAAAGAAAATAAGAATCATCCGTTGAGGGCACTAGCGAGTGTCGAAGACGCTTTGCATATCTTTATTTTACTTGCAATTGCTGCAAACGAAAACATCGCAAACTCGCACTACGAAACAAAACAGAACACTGGGGCAGTAAACATTTGAAGCCTGAAAAGAGAACCGGATTTTGCCGATAAATATGATAAATATCTGCACAACTAGACACCTCCTATATATATATATCTATTGATCTATCTATGCATCCAATCTATCCTAATCTAGTCAAACCTAGCGCAATCATGCACAATCTATCTATGAACCACGCCTAGCCTTTGGCAGAATGGAGCGGCATTATCACTAGAATCAGAGGAATTCCGAGGGGGCGACTCAACAAGGCAAATGAAAACAACATGAAGTTACCACAATGACTCCAATGACCTCGCTTGACCCTAGAGATTGACAGGGAGAAATCGAGAAAAAAACTGATTTCAAACCAATTCGAATTCAAACAAACCGAACCAACAGAACCAAGATAAATCACTTCAAAATATTCGAACTCCAAGAGGCTGATGCAGTTCATAGGCGATGAGGAAAACATTGCAACTGGTATCCACATCCCTATGACAAAGGCGCCAAGAAACTGACGTCCCACTTTCCGTATCAGCCGTTTGGACTGTGCGGCTAGGCTCTCACAATCTAAAACCAGGAAGACGGTCAGTATGCTGTAGAGAGATTCCAATGACGATAATAATCCTCGGGATTTCCGGTGCTAAGATTCTTGCAACCCGAAAAAAAATTCCAAAACGTCACGAGACTTGCTCCTGTGCCAATCCTGAATCGCTTGCACGGGACCAGCTTAACATGGCTTAACACTTTTTCACAGAATCACACGCGTTACAACCAATTACTGCTCTATATGATATGCGTTTCTTGAGGGAAATATGCAGATGTACCACCCATTGAAGCTCAAATGCAACCTTGCAACGTAGACGACCTGGGTCACATGTAAACTGGGGATTGCCCCGCTGTCTGGGGCTGTGATGCGCTTTCATTGGCAACTACATCTACGCCACTAGAGGATGTAGTCACAAGGCTAACAGTGCAGTTCCTCACAACAGATTCTATGCCTGTGCAATTCTACGTGTGTGTATATATATCTCTATATGTATTTATATATATATAATGCGGGCTACCCTGGGTAAAATCACTAGGGTGACCCCCCAAAATAATTTCTGGGATTTATTCTGAGGTGCTTCTAGTACATAACCCACTACAAAATATTTTTTCCAAAACACTCTAACCACCCCAAAATAATATCCTTTATCACTACCCACCTCCTCAAAATAATTTCTGAAAATTTGCAAATAAATTATTTTGTAGGGTTCTACTATTACTCAAAAACACTTCCCTTAGTTCAAAATAATTTTGGAAATTATTTCAAGGTGGTTTAAGATGGTTTTGGATGATTGAAAAAACAAGTAGAACCACCTCAAAATAATTAGCAAAAATCCCCACAAAATTATTTTGGGGGGTCACCCTACCTATCCTCCCGAATGCACCCGACAAGCATTGTCGGAATTTCATGATTTAGACCATCGATTTTTGGACAAAGAAATCTGAATCGACCCCTTCCTACCCCATAAATTATTTTGGGGGTGGTTAACTACTAAACCACCCCAGAAATAATAATAGCCTAAACTGGCAAAATTAACTTCCCATTGAGTAGTTCAAAATCCAAATTGCCTCGAACAGACAAACCCTGAGATTTACCATGAATTACTTGCTGAACTAATTATTTTTTAGAACATCGACTTAGCATCGGCTTTTGGGCAAAGAAACCTGAATCGATTCCTCTCTCCCCAAAAATTATTTTGGGGGTGGTTAACTACTAGACCACCCCAGAAATCCAAAATAACCTAACCTTGCAAAACTCAACTTCCCTGGAATAGGTCAAAAATGCCAAACCTGATCCAAATTGACCCAAACTGTCTGAAAGAATCAAACCATGAGAACCTAATTATTTTGGGGGTGGTTAACTACTAAACCACCTATGATTTAGACCATCGATTTTTGGACAAAGAAATCTGAATCGACCCCTTCCTACCCCATAAATTATTTTGGGGGTGGTTAACTACTAAACCACCCCAGAAATAATAATAGCCTAAACTGGCAAAATTAACTTCCCATTGAGTAGTTCAAAATCCAAATTGCCTCGAACAGACAAGCCCTGAGATTTACCATGAATTACTGGCTGAACTAATTATTTTTTAGAACATCGACTTAGCATCGGCTTTTGGGCAAAGAAACCTGAATCGATTCCTCTCTCCCCAAAAATTATTTTGGGGGTGGTTAACTACTAGACCACCCCAGAAATCCAAAAAAACCTAACCTTGCAAAACTCAACTTCCCTGGGATGTGTTGGGATTGACGGGATGTGGCTTGAATGAAGTTGGAAATGGCTGCAGATTGATTCAAAGAATATCCTGACTGAACATGTTGAAATATGTAGTTGAAATTTGATGTAATATGCTGAAATTATTTTGCAGGTGGTTTGCAAGTACCCCCACCCCATGAAATAATTTTCATCATGGGTGTCTGGTAATTATTTTATACAGTTGGAACTATATGAAATAATTTCCCCAGTTCAACTGAGAAATTATTTTGAGGTGCCTTAAGTTGTTTGTTTAAAATTATTTCAAGGTGCTTCAACCTCTGTAGGTGGAAAATTATTTTGCACCATCATCAAGGTACGGGTGCAAAAATTATTTTGCTATGGCTCTTGTCGGGTGATTTTAACATAAAATTTATGTTAAAAATTGGAAATTATTTTTAAAAAACTATTTTGGAACCAACCCCCACCTCAAAATAATTTCCTAAGGTAGGACGCATTATATATATATATATAAAGAGAAAAACCGCCTTTTTTCGATCCGCTTCACAGCAAGATGGTCGATGAAACTACAGCATTCGGGTCACTAAACCACGACAAAAACGATCCCCCTCCCGGTACAATCCTTCCACTGTACCAAAGAGCCCCAAGGATCGATGTTAAATTGTTTGGATACGCCCCTAGGGGCTGGCCAGTCCCTAGCGCCCTAGGACAACAGGGTTCCTATGATCTCCTCTTTGAGTTCCTTGCCCTCCTGGGCTTTCTTTTGTCCAAATTTCGACCCTTCTTTGCCTTTAAGGCCTTCTTACAGCTGCTGGTTCAAGAGGGGAGTGAAACAGGGGGGGAAGGGAGCTTGAACCAAAGCCTACAGGATCGAAGCAGGTTATTTTAGCAAAGAGAAAAACCGCCTTTTTTCGATCCGCTTCACAGCAAGATGGTCGATGAAACTACAGCATTCGGGTCACTAAACCACGACAAAAACGATCCCCCTCCCGGTACAATCCTTCCACAGTACCAAAGAGCCCCAAGGATCGATGTTAAATTGTTTGGATACCCCCCTAGGGGCTGGCCAGTCCCTAGCGCCCTAGGACAACAGGGTTCCTATGATCTCCTCTTTGAGTTCCTTGCCCTCCTGGGCTTTCTTTTGTCCAAATTTCGACCCTTCTTTGCCTTTAAGGCCTTCTTACCACGTCCCCCTGTCCTGCCTTTAGGCGGCTCAAGGGTTTGGTAATGCAGGGGGTTAGAACGAAGTAAGGTTAAGTGAAACGGTGAAAGACGGGCTTGGTGAGGTTTAAAGTGCATTTCTGCCAGGGTTGCCAAACTTTCATTCAAATAAAGGCGGGCCGTCCGAGCAGCTTGCCAAGGTCCCATGACCATGACACGGTCCAAACTATTGTATTTTGAAAAATACCAAGTGGCACCTCCTCTTCTGAGGGAATATGGGCGAAAATCAAAATCTCCCAGTTTGAGCTGTTTGATACCCTGGGCAAAGGTAGTACGCCATTGGGCTGCAGAGGAACAAAACCGCTGGTGATGGGAAGACAATTCCATCCACCGCCGAAGAAAGCGCAAGGCGAGATCATGCGTCAGGGTTGCGCTTTCAGCAATACCCATTCGTTTCGCGCCTTTGGTGTAGCCCAGGGTGATAACGGCCACCCCGCTCTGTACGGAAAAGGAGATATGGTGTTTTTCGATTGTCAGTAGTTCTCCGGTCCTGAGAATTGAGTAAAAACCTACAAGCAAACTGACAGCAAAGCTGAAGTTCTGTTGCGTCAGTGCCCATCCCACCAGACAATGCAGGATATACTCGGGGAACGGTGGTGCGCGGGATGGGGTCTCGTGGGTATGCCACGTCTTTAATAAGCGCCAAGAAGTCTGTAATTGGCCTTTTAGCCGGGGATCTTGGTCTTGAAGAGCGGCCAGGGTATCCGAGGCCAACCCTCGCCCCGCTCCTGAGATCCAAAGGTGCTCCATGTATTCGGCTGCTAAGGCGTCAATGCGATCGCGTTGACGGGGAAGATCAAGTCGGTTGTCCTTGAGGAATTGCAGGAAAGCCTGCAAGGCTTTGTCATACCGTGCCCGAGTAGCGGGTTGTACCGTGAGTTGTCGCAGTGTACCTAACTCTTGCCTTTGCTTCGCTCGCAACCGCGGGTTACGATTTTCAACGACGACTTTTGGCATTCCGAAATTTGGTTCGGACCGCCCAGCGACTTGGTTTGTCTGCTGGGTTCTGGTCCGTATGGACGTAACCCCAAACAGGGGAGACCCCCGATGCGAGCAGCAAAGCATTGAGACGGCACACACAGCGACGTAGCTTTTTGGATGAGCTTCTCCCTCTACACACGGTATGTAAACAAACTAGAGAGTCAGTCAAATGCAAGAGTTTGCAATGGAAATCCCCAAGCTTTTCAATGCGCCAACGCAAGGTGGCTTCCAAAGCACGCAACTCCAAACAATTGATGTGCTCTCGCCCTAATTTCCATTTCCAACCAGCGATGATCTTCCAGCGCCATAACTTCGCAGGAACCGTTTGACGGAGTCGTTGATAGGCTCCCACCTGATCAGAGGTAGAGATGAGGAGTATATCTTCTCCCTTCGCGCTTACCAACCGAGAAAGCAATTGCTCCAGACGGTTGGAAGGCAACGGCTCGGACATGGTTCCAACCACGGGTCGAAGAAGACGACGAGTGAGCCTTGACATGACATCCAAAGTCTTTGACGGATCCAAACGATCCATAAGTTGCTGAGGCGTCGCAGTTTCCGCTAGTCCCAATGGGGCCAGCAGCTGTGCTAGCAACCACCCAACCACCGGGACATTCCAAGCGTTTCCTACCAGGGAATGCCTGAGGTCCAAGTGAGCCACACCTTTCCTTTGCGACTTTGGGAGGCATGGATTAGTGTAACCCAAAGGCAACCCCATCATAAGCTCCTTCTCTTCCACGGTGGGCAGACGCAAAGCGCCTTGCCGGTTCACGACACAGTTTACAGGTAGATATTGGTATGGTGGGTACCTGAATTTGTCCTCTTCCCACCGCTTCAGCGTCTCTGAGGTGGTGAAGGTAGGAAATGCACGGTCAGGGTCCACTTTTGTCCACCCCGGGCTGAGAAAGTTCTCCAGCGGGACCTCGGCAGTGAGATGCACTTGGCGCGGAGATTCCTGTATTTCCACACCTTCATGGGTTTCCAGTCCCCACGAAATCCAATAAAGACGCGGCCGCCTGCACCAAGTCATGTACTCAGAGTTAATCTCCCAGGGTTCATCCCCGAAACTGTTGCTCATGACATCCTTGTCTGAGGAATCCATGGATGATACAGACTCCATGATCACGTGGGTGGGACACCACGGAAAGTGCATTTGTAACAACGCCTTGATACGATCCACATGCACGAAAAGGCAACTCCGTTCATCATGTAGGGCTCCTCGACGACTGGCGTTCAACCCCGAGACCCCCTGACAGGGGGGCCCCGCACCCAGTAAAACCAGTTCCACTTGACCAAATTTCAGGGCCCATCCCTGAACGTGCTCGTCTGTGACGGCCACCACATCGTCAAGTAAAACCGCACCTGGAAAATGGTACTCCACCACTCGATGACCTTCGGGTTGTTTCTCGCGGAGATGTGCCCGGCGACGCTAGCTCCAATCAAGTCTAGTGCGACACGCAGACAGCCCACTCCATCAAACAACCCAACGCTGAGGACCTTCGGGCGGCCATCCAAGGGATTGCCCACAGGGCGAAGGCTTCCCCGAGCAACCATCTGTCCGGCAGGGCTCAACCCCGTAGAGCAACACATACCGCCCCCTGTAGTTGAAGCGTCGCTGCAGGTCACCTGAGATCTCATAGGTAACCGAAAGTCCATGCGGCACAACCCCACAAAACAGACACAACGTAGGATCTCCAGCTTGACCAGTGCAGGGATGGCCAACTTGTGACGCCCCGAATGGTTGAAAGACTCAATGAATTCCCAACACTTGTTCAGAGACCCCAAGATTTGACGTCGAAACATCGTGAAGTAAACCAGTCCTCCACAGATCACTTGCACTTGGCGTTGACTGCAGTGAGTGAGCTGGCAAAAGAATAGGGCCATGACCGTATACTTGACAAGTTTGTTCCCTTTCGGGTAAGCCACACCGCGGACACCGTCCACGATAGCGCCTTGAACTTCGGCAACAGCCTGTCTACTGACACTCTTCCCTGTATGCCGTGGCATTCCCACGCCTGCATATGCTCCGCGGAGACCTTCCACGTCTTCTGAAATGCTACCCTGCTGCTCCACCAAGACTTCCCTGGGAAATTTTTCCAACAAGTCGTAGTTGTCCAAATAGACCCGCCACGTGGAATCCGACGCTGGGAGTGGGAGATCCTTCCTAATCTCGCGACTTGGCAAATCCAGAGAAGGCATGGGCTTCGAGCGGCTCACAAGCACTCTGTGCACGTGTTGTGCAATACCCACCGAGTTGATGAAACCCATGGGCAATACCACAGAAGCAAGGTAGCAAGTTTCTGTGCACCCCACTGGCTGGAGACACCTAGGCGCCGCTCGATTGAAAGCGAGAAATGGTGCCCACGCATCCGGAAGACCTAGAGTGTAAAAGAAACATTTTACGTCCTCCGAGGATACAAGCAGCCCTTCGCTCGGCTCCAGCGAGAACGGATTCAATCCCAGCCAGTGTGGGAGTCCGGCGATATCTGCCGAGAGACCCAGACACAAAGAGTTCAGCGGCACTAAATTCATGATGAGGCGATAAAGGGGGAGACCATCACGCTCCTCACCCTTCTCAACCCCGAACAGGCCGTTGAGCAGGGGAACCCCCCGAACTTTAAACACTTCGGACTCAGGAATGACTTTGCAGACCTTAGCCCTGACCAGGTTCATGGCTACCTCAGGCCAGTCCTGTTCACTGACCATCACTCGGCTATTCTTTACAAGAGGCCAGTCTTCCACAGGCTTGAGAAACTCTGGGAAATGGTCCACGTAAAAACGGCATCCCTGTTCACATACATCCCTGAGCTTGACCGCGCCAATCTCTTTTGGCAAGGTAGGACCCACATTGGCCCAGCAAAAAGACCTGGCAGTTGTAACTTCCTCACCTTTATAGTCGATTGTACGACTCCTAAAAAAGTCAGCCCAATTAAACTCATCCACCGTGTCCCTTATTTCAAAAAGACGGTGAACATCATGCAAAAAACTCTCCAAAATGACGCAGTGAGACTGGGTGATTTCGACCTCATTAAAGATAGGGCCACCCCAATATGAGTTCAGGCCCAAACAAATGGCCAAAACCCATTCCACTTCCTCCATTCGAGCCGTTCCAAAAAAGGAGAAAATACGGTCCCTAGAAGTGGGGAGAGGAAAAATTGAAGAAGAAGTTCCCCCCCCGTGGACTGGCTGTGAAGCAAAACATCTAGGAACCTATTTTTAACAAGTTCCCCCATCTGCCCCAAGCAAAACATCTAGGAAACTCGGTTCGGACGCTGCAAAGTCCGTTGAAACTTCACCCCTCGTTGCCGAGCTGGCACTGGTGGCCATGTCAGAGCGTGTGCTCTGCTCTGGTGGCTCTGCACGGCTGGAAAAAATCCTCTTGTGAGACATAGGCCCAAAGTACCTAGGAAAAAACTCACTCATAGTCACGGCAGCCCTCATAGGTCGCACAGGGGTCTCCGCCCCCGAAGCCATCAGGGTCACACTGCTGGGCCCCCGCTTCCTTTCTTCGAATCCTCTGTCTTCTTGCCTTCTGCCTTCGACTTCCCTTTGCCCTTGGTGTTTTTCCCTTTGTAGTTCTGTCGGTCTTCGCGGGCTTCTGCTTTGCCCTTGCCTCCTGTGGCCTGGCTCTGGTATTGGGTGCCCCCAAAAGCTCTCACCTCCTGGTTGCGCTCCCTGTTGATGATGGCCACCTCTTGACGGCTGGGCAACAGTGAAGCTTCGCTGGGGATAACCTCCAGGCGTTGCGACACCTGGAAAGCCGTGCCACCAGCCTGCAACTCCAGCCCCTTGATGCGCTGGAGACTGATATCCAGCGCCCGGGGGATATTGCCCTCCAAAAGGCTGTCTATGACGCTGCAGTGCGTCAGCAGCTCTCTCGCCATGGCCCCACTGATGCGCCTCGAAAATACCTGGCGGAAATATCGGATCGTCTGGGGAGCCCACCCCCGGTTGCTGGAGGTGGGGTCTCCCATGTCCGCTGAGACCATGCGAGAGATGTCCCTCAGGGCTTCCCCCGCAAGAAGGCCAGGGAAGCGCTCCGACACTCCCCGAATCTTCAACTCGTCCCCGAAGAGCGGGGACTGGCTCCCCCGAAACCCCAGGTCCTGTGATTCCTCCGAGGACTCTGTGCCGCTGGAGCTGCTCTTTTTTCTTTTCATGAATCTCCTCGCCTTGCGGTGGATCCTTCTCCTGGTGCTTCCCGACAATGCCAGGGCCGTCCCCCGGAACATCATCTTCTGACTCACTACTCCAGCTTCTGTATTGTTGGATGAACTTGAGCTGCTGCGTCTCGGGGTCTTCGCCCCCGGAACAGGGGGAACCCCCGATTTCTCCTCTCCTGGACTTCGATCTCGGGCTCCTCGGGGAACCTCCTTCCTCTTCTGTCGTCCTGGACTGCTGGACACGCTGCGACCTCGTCTCTTCCGCTCCTTTGACTTCCGTCTTCCTTCTGACCTGTCGCGGCTCTTCTTTCTCTTCTTTTTCTTTTTCCGATCTCCTCTCTTCTCGCTCCTCTCTCTCAGGGCTTCTTCCCCGACTCCTGTCCTGGCCTCCAACTTCTTCAGACGAAGACGAAGTGCCGCGTTCTCGTCCTCCAGTCCTGCTGGTACTGCTGGTCTCAGGTTCGTGGCCCACCCCACGGCCTCCACTTCGCCTTGGGTGGCTGCATGGCTCTCGGTGACGTGTATCAGTCCGTCGCCCTCCAACTCCATCTGGCAACCTGGAGGGCAGAGGTGCCACCGACTGGGACCGTCGGCTTGGCCGGCCCATTGAAGTAGAAGCTCTATGGTGGTGCCACTGAGCTTCACTTGAACCATCCTTCTGCCCTCTTCTCTCAGCTCTTCGATCACCTCCCCAGCCACCGTGCCGCGATGACTGTAATAGTGGGCTCCTGTGCCGATGATCCAATCTCCTTTCTTTAGAAGTCGAGGGTGTTGCTCGTCTGCCTCTGCTTTTGCGGGTCTCCTCAAAACTGCAGGGGCCCCGCCCCCGTTTGCCTTCACCATAGCAGGGGCTTGAGCTCGAGGTCGAACTCTGGCCCCCGGCCTTCTCATACCTTTCGGTGGCATTTCTACCACGACCAGGCGCCGCGTCCTCTGCCGCGGTCAAAGCCGTACTTTTCTCTGAACTCCTTGCCTCTGATGTAGTGGTTGTAACCTTTGTCTTTCTTCGGCTTGTCCCGGCGTATAGGTGATCGCTCCTGCCACTCCGGTTCAACTCCTCGTGTGTAGCCCGGTGGACTGCGGGTAGGCGACCTAGGGACTCTGGTGTCTCTTCTGGGCGGCGATGGGACGACGTCGTCTTTCCTTCGAGATGGACTCCTCCTATCGTCTCTGATAGGGCTCTCGTCTGTATCCTCAACTGCTGCCTTCGAGACCGCTAAATCTTTCTCTTCTTCTTCTTCTTCTTTTACTGCAACGGCTTCCTCTGGTTCACTCTTCTTGTCTCTCCTCCTCCTGTCTCTACTCCTGTCCTTGCTGCGCCTCCTCCCGTGGCGTTTGCGGGATCTGTCTTTCTTTTCTTTTTGCTCCTCGACCTATACTCCGAGGCCTTTTCAGGGACTGTCCCCGGCTCTCTGCTCGCTTCCTTTCTCCTCTCGCGATTTTCGGGGAGCTCCCCGCTTTCTCTCCTGGGCCGGGCTGAGGAGCTCTTGGCCACAGGGGTCAACCCCGGCAAGTTCGACTCAGGTGGATCAGCCGCAGATCCCCCGACAGAGGCGCCCAGGGCCTGATTCAATTCCCACTCTTCCACAAAAGCCTCGACCTTGTCAGCCGTACGCGTGAGCAGCTTGACCAAAGTAGCAACCTCTGCAGGCGGGTGTCGAGTGAGAATCACCCGAGTTAAGCGCTGCAAAGTATGGCAAACCTCACAGCGCCCCGAGTGGAAGGAGGGGAGATTGAATCGGCCCCTGCAATGACTACAACTCATTCAGCTTGAACCAAAGCCTACAGGATCGAAGCAGGTTATTTTACTCTTTACCCCCGGGGTCGGGTTAGCATATATATATATATATATACATGTGCGTTCCCATACCAGTAGCTTGGGTGTGGTACTGGTATGGTCTATGAGCCCAGGCGCTGTCTGAGAATGCGATCTAGAGAGGTCTAGAGTCCAACCTAAGCCAAACATAGTTACATTTACACATACATCATCATACATCCCCATCAAGCTAAATCTAAATCTATCTAAATCTATGTTGTTCTAGCTTCAGATACACCAGCTGTTTAGGCTGTTTAAGGACCTCAGCCAAGCCGCGTTCCCGAAGCAGCTTGCAAAGGAAGGGATCCGCGGGCCACAAGAGTTGATTCATCGCATCTGCGATGATGAAAAAGGGGAAGTCACTAGTCATGTGGATGCACAAGGTGTTCCAAAGTGCCATCATCCTTATGAAGTCGATGGCATTCAGTGGCTTGGAACTATATGAACTATGAGGGTCTTGTCTGTCGTTGTAGTTCTGTGATGTCACCCTCGGAGCTGAGCTATGGAAGAGATTCAGTAGCCGAGGCAAAATCATTAGTGAAAGACTTACAATTGCAGCTGGCCAAATGGAAGGTCTTCCACGGTGTTGACATGAATCACCGTGATGGAATCGGTGTACTTTGACTTTGTGGAGCATGAACGGGCTGTCCCCGAGCCTCTGATCCATGATGTGTGGAACAATTTGAAGCGCCACATCACCATGGCTGCAATTGCTGGGCACCGCCAGGACCAGTCGGTGTTCTGACATCACCCTGGTATTCGACACCAAAATCATGGCCACTGCATAGATTTTACACCGCGGTGGCAAGCATAAAGAGCAGTCAATATCCTGAAGTGTTCGCAAGAGAGTGTCTTGAAGTGGATACTCTCCGACTTTTTGGTACATGTGTGGATCTTGAGCCTGTTGACAGGTGCCAAACGTTTCATCCAAATCAAAGATCCCAACACACGTGTTGACAGACTTGTGCACCAGAGAATCTCCATTCTGTCCTGCTCCCCGGAGTTCCTCCTTGAGAAGTCCTATTGCTGCACTTGTGAAATACAAGGTGCCCTCAAGCTCAAGCTCATTGCCTTCGGTGAATGCACCCACTGCATTTTGGATGACTGTGAAAGGAGGTGATAATGGATGGCTATCACAAAGCATGGCAGTAGCAGTTTCGATTTCACACCCCTTCCCAGGCCTGCAGTGAAACCAAAAGGTTGCACAGTTCTGTGTCAGCCCACAGCAATACTGCAAAGAAAAATCCACGGTTGCCATTGGCATGCTGGTGCTTCGCACATCAATCACAGAATCCGCTTGCTCCACTTGATTTCCTGGCTGCGCTTCTGCAGTGGTATCGTTTTTTTTCCTGCCTGCTTGAGCGCCTTATTGTCTTCTTGGACTTCTGTACTGTGTTCCGGTGGCTGCAAGCAGCATGACTCGAAAGTATATGTTGAGTCCCAGCACCGTGTTAAGCCTCGTGGTCCAAATCTCTCAATGTCGCAACACGTAGGTCCCGTTTCAGCAGGCAGCCCAATGAAGCATTTCTCGACTGGCACCAGCTTCACAATGCTCCAGCCAGTGTTTACTTCATGGTCTTCAACAACTGTTCCAAGCTGCGGTGGCTGCAAGCAGCATGACTCGAAAGTGTAGGTGGAGTCCCAGCAATCTGTCAAGCCCTGTGGCCCAAATCCTTCAACGTCACAGCAAAGGGATCCCGTTCCAGCCGGCAGCCCGGCGAAGCATTTCTTCACCGGCACCAAGTGTGAAGCGGCCCACACGGGATAGGTCGCAATGCAAAACAATGCAATGATGTGCCATGTGCCGTCCATCAGGACCTAGCTATGAGCTCTGATGACCCTCTGGATCTGAACCACTCAAGGAACGTTGCTTTGAAATGCAAAACACCGCACAAGAAGTGCAAAACAACTATCCCAAATCCCAACCACTCTGCAATTTTTATCAAATTTCTCAACTTGGAAGGCTCCCTTCTCTGCAAAGGCCCCTTCACCATGTCTTAATGCACACTGTCTCACCATGTCTTTACCAAACTGCCCATTTCACGGGGCCTCCTGGGCATTCACTCGAAGCTGCCGACGTGATGCCACTTGTGCTTCTCGGCTCCAGTCACTGAAGACGGCACCAAGCACCTCGCTGCGTTGATGCGGAGCCCACGTGACTCAGGGCAGGCTGCTGAATGAGGAACCTCCAAAAGTGATGAACATGTAGAAAAAAACATGTACATGGATAGAAGTGAATATGTTCTGAGATGTTTTTTGGTGCACATGTATATATATATATATATCATATATATATATATATGTACATATGCATACACACATATGCGTTGTAATAAGTGTGTATGACCAGCTTGCTACATATTGGAGATGCCATATGTGCGATGAGAAACGTGTAAATGTCGAATTTTCACACATGTTCCGCATTTTTTTTTGCATTCGAGAAATCAACTGATGCAGGCTGTTTCCTCAGATTAAGGCGTGCATCTGAAGTTGATGCGATCGGGCAGATGCCCGTGCCTGTGCGCATGGCATGGCAATGGCCCCTGCAGTGGTCATGGATTCGGCCGCAGCCTGAAGTAAACGATGGCTGGCTTGTAATTGCAAGGCAGTGAGGTTCCATGCCTAGGTCAGCCAGCCAGGAAGAAAGTTCCGTGCTGAAGGGGAACTATGTGCATTGGCAGCTTTGAGCTCGCAGCCAGGAATATTTGATGGGCTTCCTTGGCATTTTTATTCTCTACAAAGGCACCGAATTGCTGGATGGAAAGACAGAACGTGTTGCTGTTCATAGTCTCTCACTGCTTTTGGGTGCCCGCCTGTCTGCCAAGCTCCTTGTGGCGCATGGAGCACATTGCCTCTCAGCCAAGGGCTGAAGCAATGGGTTGGGAAGGAGAGAAAACTAAGTAACTTCGAGAATCTTCAAATTTGTATTGTTAGCATCACCATGATCCATTGCTTGGAAAAACCTTGCTTTCCCCTGCCTCTTGCAGACATATCATGCCAAACAACGCGGTCTTCACAATGTATACATATGTATACTGTGGCTGTGGAATGCGCCGCCGATCATCAGCCAGCCTTGGACAGTCGCTCGCCCACAAAGGTGCTGTTGGTCAGAAGCCGCCAGGCCTTAAGTGTACGTACAGCTGCGGAGGTAGTTCCCTGAAGATGATGGAACATGAGGTAACCAGGCAAACATGAGGTAAACATGGTACACACATCACATCAGATAAAACGGGATAAGTTTCCAGCATGAAAGCCACGGCATAGGGTGATGGGGACGGCCTCCAACGGCTTGGCAGGTTGAAGCCCAAGTGGCAGAAAATCAACGTCACCACAGGCAGCATGGAAACCTCCATCCATATACCGCTACAATCCGCTACATTGATGGATAAATTGGAGAGGTAGATAATGCTAGATAGTAGACAAATAGAACGATTGACGGATGGACACACACACACAACCAAAGAGATAAACACACAAACAAGTGCTCTAGGTACACATGAATCACATACACATGCAAGCAACCTGAGTCTCAGAGAGCTTCAATATGCTTCCAGCACCCTCCCCAACGGCCTCATTGGAACTCCTTCCCGTGGAACTCCTGGCGTTCAACATGACAACATGGCAGGTACTGGCAGGCCATGATATCTCACAATGCCAGGGCACGTGGAGCTGATCCCGGCATCTGCTGCATGGTTGGCAGCTTCCTGGCTAGATATGCTGTTATGGGCAAACGGATGTGGAAATGGCACCATGCATAATGACAACAGAATATCCACATGCAATACCATGTACAGTACTACACCGTATGAATCAATACACATGAATGCGATTGAATGCGTATGTATATAATTACACATGCATGCACATGCATCTACATCTACACATGCTTTTCTGTATAATGTACATACGTATGTATGTATAGAACAATCTGTTCAAGTACGAGTATGTATGTGACATGTCGTAGACTTGGCCCTTAACAAAAAACATGCCCGTAGTTTGCCTGGGGCTCAAAGTCTGAATCAGGCGAAGGACCATCTTTCCAGATTAGCACTGAACGCCTCCCGCATTTGTCCACCCCACAAATGGACCCTTGGATGAATCGGCACAAATCTTAGACTAAGATAAAATATGATGAAATGGCAGCATATGACAAGCCACAGCTTTCGAACATCCTTGGAGCTTTCTCGACATTGCATCTCTATGTGTCAATCAATCTTATTTTTTTTTCGGACTGCCTTAATCTCCGCAATGGCTCGTCAATGTCTTCCTCGTCCTTGTGCTGAGTACTGTGAGGTGGACATGTTCAAACATCTGAAAGGTGACATGACATGACATCAGGATTATCATGTTAAAATGTGGAATGCATTCACTTGTCCTGGGAGGTTGTCAAAGCCAATGCCCTCTTCTTTGCCTCTCAAGTAAGGTAATGATAGGAGCAGCAAAAAACACTCATTTTCCATTCATTGAACTGAATCCTCTCACGATCACACCATACAGCAACAGTCAGCAACGACATACCAGGAGTTGTTGGATAGGTTTGGCCATACTTGCCAGGGACTTGCCAATAGTCCAAACATGTCCTGGCTCCATCAACGGAATTCCGCCATGTTGGTGCAATCGCGCAATTGCCTCACTGCTGATATCGTTGAGGCCCAGCAGGAACTCTTTGCGTTGCTTCTCTTTGGGTCGATCCTTAGGATGTTCCCGCCCCCTGGGTGGCACCTAGGTGGCACCTGGTGATGGGAGCAATGACATGATGATACACACGAACATCATGAACATATATACGAAGATATCATACACATAATATAGAATTAGAAGATATATCAAGATATCATACAAATATAATCAAATATATATATATACATATATATACAAATTTCAAGTATCATCACATATCCATCGCCAGGGACAGGATACATGGTGTTTTGGGTGAAGTCAGTCTGATTCGACATCCCTTTCCCAATTTCTGAACAAGCGGCATAGACCAGAGCAAGCGCCATTGCAACATTACTGCTGTGGCAAGCTCCAAGTTGATATTTCACACAACACTCATTTCAAAGAATACTCAAGCAGGAAACAAACAGTGTATGCAAAGGTCAGCAGGTTCAACTATTAGACTTTGAATCACATCATACACAATGTGAGCACCTTCCTGCTTTCAATTTAGTGTCTGTCTACATGAGCAGCTGCTCAGCGCGTCTGCTGCTTCAAATCCATTCTCTGATATGCTTCGAGGAAGCAAATGTGTGTCAGTCAAACGTCTGTCAATGTCGTTGGATGTTGTTGGTCAGCAATGTGCAGCTCCTTCTGTAAGAAACAGTCTGAGTCTGAGTTTCTGCGCAGTCGGGAATGGGAGCCGTTGAACTGGTGACAGAACATGCGCGTCATCTGTTTACCCCTTTCCATCTCTTTACATCTCTTTACCACATAGCTCGCAAATGCACATTGAAGAGAACCATTTCGCCTCAGGGCCGCCAGGGCCCCTCCTCCTTTGTGAATGTTCCTGTCACCACGCACAAATTCTGCATGGCCGGTGGTCAGCTCCCATCAGCTCCCAATGATCTGCTTCCTTTCAACCGGCGGCAACTTTGTATCGGCAGCGGCTTCATGCGGCTTCAGAATGATGTCACTTCCAGTGGCTCAACCTGCATGATTTTGTAGATTCAAGTGAAGCCATGGATAGAAACATTGGCATCTAAGAAAATGGAACTCAAACACCTATGCAGGCTTGTTGAACTCGATTGAGATAATAAGTCTGCTTGTTTCAATCCGATCAACGAATGGACGGCAGCAGCTGAACCACATATAACTCCAACCCAAACTGAGTGTCCCACCGGTTATGAGGTAGGAAAGCCTTGCGATCAGCACATTATAAAGATGTGAATGGCCCATCTGGCCCATCCGAAATGCATCGAGTTGATCGTCTTTGACTGATGCATGCGACATTTTCATTTGCATCGTTGATCTGCCACGCTGCCACGCCCTGCCTTTTGCCACATAGCACGGAACATTGACTCTCGAGGCTTTTGAAGCGGTGTCGCACTCCAGTCGTGACCTGCGTTCAGAAACATATCGGCGAAACGCGAGGGACCTTTCGATGGCCACGTGTGGTTTTCGCGAGCACATCTGAGGTAGATGCCACGTATGAGCCTAAAGGATCCTAAAGGAGGCTGAAGTGACCTGACCATCAAACCAATCCGTTCAAAGTCCCACAACCGGCAACCCACCTTCGAGCGAACATCTTCCTGCAAAACACATCTGCAGCAAAGTTTGAACTCACCCTCAGTCGGAACACAGCAGTCATCATCAAAATGCATCAAAGACAGGGTCTTCTAGTTGAATCCTAACACAAGCTTGGTGGTTTCCAATCCCTCATCAATTCCTCACTCTTATGTCAACTTATATAGTTCTACAATGTCTGCACATATCTGCATTGATCTTGCAGCATTTTGTTCCTCTCCTGACTCGCAGAGCTCTCAGGGAGCAGAGATGCCTTAGGACTGGGCTGCTGTCACAGTTGGAACAATTCAGCAAGACGATATAGCAGTCACATCCAGTCAGTAGAAATGACACGAAATTAAAGATCACCATTTGAGAAATAGTGCGCAAATTCCAGGTTCAGTTGGAACAAGGGAAACCAGGGGGACATGGATGAGTGACGGGTATGTTACCAGTTGGATGCGGTAGTAGAGTGGGTCGGTTCTTGTGGACAGATTGCGGGCCACCATAGCAGCCACTGCAGTGCCTGCTTTGGCTTGGGGCCCGGACTTCAAAGTCTGCCTGAGCACGAAGCCGCGCAACACATCTTTCCTGCGGCTTTGGAAACAGGGTGCGGTTTTTAGCAGGTCATCCAAGACTTGTGAAGCCTGCTTGTCCTCCTCATCCCTGGGCTGAAAAAAAGGAACACACAATAAACACCGGGCTTCATCTGCTTCCTACTCAGTTCCCACTCCGCAGTAACATCGAGTTGGGACATGTTGGGACAGGCTGTGTGTTTGACTGAAACTGATATCATCCATGAAACATTCCGAAATCACCAGATGAACGGCACTGGTGTCCTCACATGCACGCCTTTGCTCCACGAAGACTTGCAACTGGTCCACTACTGGCGGCAAAGGCTTGCGCTTGCCTGCCATGTGGTGCATCTGGTGAATTCTGGTGACACAGTTCCCATCAGATGCGCTGTGAGCACTGGAACAGTGGGCCACCTGCAGAGGCCACCGATGCATGCAACTCCTGCAAGGCGCTGAGAGTTGGTATGGCTGGTGGGTGCACCACCCGACTGTCCTGGCCTGCACCGACTTGGGCCTGAGCGCTTCCAAGAAATCCTCAGCAAGGGTTGATCACTCCACAAGCTTCAAATGCCAGGATATGCCCTGTAGGTCAAGGTGGCATGGCTCGATTGGATCAATTTGGGTGTGTTCCTTCACCCTTGTTGGATTTTGTATGATTTTGTTGGATCATGGCAAGGCAGGTGCAAATCAATCTACGAATTTTCCGGAGAATTCGACATGCCAAGATCCGCACCGCATCGTTTCCCATAGACCTTTTTGGGGAGGTCTCACCAGCTCGGCTGTCGACCTAGCAGTCCTGATCTTTGATCGCCTGAAGGAATTTGTCTACGATCGTCGAAGGCATCATAGAAGGATTGCGGCTGGACTGAAAACATGGAAGGAACTAGTGGTATTCGAGGACTGTCTGTGACATACAATGATTTGATAGACAATTGGTATCAATTGGGGACGATTGGTTGATATTGGCTGCCTGTTTTTGCTTGCTCCTTTTGCATGCGAATGTCCAGCATCTTAGAGCCCAAATTGACACCAGGCAAAAACCAGCAAACACATGACAAAGACAAACATGAATAGTTCACCATCCTTACCACCGGCTTCCAAGGGCACCTTTGAACCGGTATGAGGTCGGCAATTGCAAATTCATGGGCAGAGCTGCCGAACTGCCTTGTACGTGAACGGCAATTTGACTTTGGCTGTGCATCACAAGTGCCAGACCGTGCCGGAGCTACAATAGGAGAGATGTATGCAGCTGCCAAATTCACCCAAGTTACAGTTAAAAATATTCAAAGGCAAAAAATGCCGGAATTTCAGCAGGATAAGCTACCACTATCGCCTAAAGCCAGAGATTCAGCTGCAAAAGCTCTGAGGCGTGCAAGTGCTGCAAGGGTGTACAGTGGCATACAATGGCGTATGGCCTCAGTGATAATGCCTTCTGGCAGCTCTGTAATACGGAGCAAATCGACTAGGAGATGCCCATGGCTGAACGACGTTCTCTTCGAAGTCATAGCTGTTCTCCATGGCCCATTCATAAAATACAGAGGTGCATCTTTCGGGGCTCCTTCCACACCCAAGATTTGCAAAAAATGGGTCAGGGCACGTCTTTGTGGTGCGTCGATTGTGATAGCTTTCCCGGCACGACCAAGGTCGAAGCCATAGAACTGGTGCATTTTCCACACAGAAGTCTGGCGAGTTACAATTCAAGTTCACCAATGCAGGTGCGCAGCCGCGCTCAAGGCTTGGGACCTTGCTGGTTTGATGAAAGAGGATCATGAGATAAAAAATGGGCACGCTTGAGATGCACCTCTCCAGATAATCTGGACAGAATGCAACAACGTCCAAAAACGACAACAAACAAATGTCAAAAGCGGAGAAACACGCAAAACAAGTGCCAATCAAATGGCTTCAATCAAGCAGAGAGCGTGCAAGATTGAACATTGACATTGATATTGGACTTATATAAATGGATTTACAGGAACCGACAGAATTATGGAAAAAAAACTTTTCAATTTACAGGCGCCGCCTGTCTATGATAGAAAAATTACGAACCTTTTTTTTTTCCATAATTATTTTTTCCATAATTATTTTTTTTCCATAATTCTGTCGGTGACTGTATGTCCATCGATTCGCAATTTGAATGCATTTTAAGAGGGAATATTGAATTATAGAAAATATGTGTCTAAAGATCTGGTATATGCCCCTAAGTCTTCCATAGTGGTACCAACAAAGGAAAAGCAATTGCACCACCAAAACTCATTGTTGTACGTACATACATATGCGGGATGTATCCTTTTGCCAAGCCACCAATTGGGTTGATACTACATACTTGCATTTGCATACATATTTCCATAACCCCCCAAAAAAAGGGGTTTGAATTGTGGATCCATGACATGTCCAACAGGTGGAGCCCCAAACATTAATTATGGAAAAAATAATTATGGAAAAAATAATTATGGAAAAAATAATTATGGAAAAACCGGTCAATCTGCCCTAGCCCCCTGATTTTACAGGAAAAATCAATTATGGAAATAATGGCCACCTCCAAGAATTATGGAAAAAAAAAAGGTTCGGATCACTTCCGGGATATTTTGAACCCTTATGGGGAAAAACCTAATTATGGAAAAATCGGACGCAGGCGCCGCCTGTCTAAGTTGAACGTTTTTTTTTCCATAATTCTGTCGGTGACCATAATTGGATCCAAGAGATTGGGCCAGATTTGTGGGGAATTCAGTGACAGGACCGCATGTTCTCCGTGTTTTGCCTTATGCCTATGCCTTGCACCTTGCGGCGAATATCGTAAAATCGACGAATATTGTGGTTACGTGTCCTTGCGTTTTTCCAAGCACCATCCAGCACTTGTCACTGTCTAAGACATACGGAATGACTATGAATGGCCATGACTAAATATAATATGAATGACTAACGTAAGAAACTGTGTGCATCTGTGTGCTGTCATCATTGTCATCTCCAGTCCAAGACACAAGAATCAGAATCACCAATCAATCCAATCAACACGCACACTGGCGGGAAGTTCTTGCATTGCGTACGGGAATCGCTTCTAAAATCTCTGAGTCTGAGATAGTCTCACTACATCTTACTATGATATTTCTCAAGCGATCCAAAGCAGGAGATGTTGAACCCGCAAGTTCTGACAAGCTGGGAAAGGTATGGAAAGGTTAAGAACATCGAGATGGCAACGCAAAATCAGCACCACAACGCCGCATGCAAAGTTCTCGGATAGCATCGGTTCTGTTAAGTTTCCTAGTGACCAATGGTGATCTATGGGTTCTCCTCTATTCTTGGGGCCAAAAGCACTTGATCCCTAGTCATCGCCAGTGCCGAAATAATGCCGAAATGTCAACTGTAAAACTGCTGAATATGAGTGAATCATCCAAAAACTCGGAACCATTCGGAACCAACACGTCGTCTCACTATTCAACCTGTTTCTCACTTCAATTCGTTTGAGTTCAACTATATACTATAGACATGCCTTTGGCGAAAATATCTGGCTCCAGACCCTGTATCATTGATGAAACACTTACATCTGAGTCAGCGCACAAACTACTGTAGCATGGTTTCCTAGCAACTACTTTGATACTTTGATTGTTTCAAGGATAGTTCTTTATGTGTATGCTGCACCTGTCGTTTGCAATGCGGACTAAGCCATCGGCATGAAGTCCTCCCTTGCCCAAGCTGGGGTGGAAACGAATCACGAAGAATTGTCCGCAAAGGCCGCTCTTCACCGAATCCAGATTGATGCTCTGCAGTTTCTCATTCTTCTGAATCCACACGCCAGTGTTGAGAATCTCCAGTTGCGGGAAGCTGATGCGTACCAACTTTGGATTGTGCGCAATCAAAATGGGCCTTGCTTCCTGTCCCCGCACTTGCCATCTGAATGCTCCTGTGTAGAGCCTGATATCTCTGCTGCCATCTCGTTCCCCGATCCGTGCGGTGCTGTTTCCAACCCTCCGCAAGGATGTCAAGTCGAAGTGGGTCAAGGCGAGATTGTCAGTGATCAGCATTCCACCACCCTCACGAGCAGCCACGTATTCCAACAATGGCAGCGTCACAGTCACCAGGTTGGGATTCCCGAAGAGTAGGAAATCTTCATCGATTCGACGAAGCTGCGGCACATCCAAGGATTGTAGCTGTGCACACAAATATACTTCGAAATCTTCGTCAACGTGCTCCAGATTCGGAAAGAAATCTTGGCCGAATTCCAAGATGGCTGTATTGTCAAAGAACTCCAGATCCTCACCAATGAGTTTCAACGATGCAAATCTGATGGCCGTCAAAGCGTCATTGGTGTAGAGCTCCAGATCCTCTCCAACTTGCATCAACTTCGGGAAAGAGATAGTTTCGAGGCTGTGGAGGACGTACATCTCCAAATCTTCGTCGATCTCCAGCAACTTGAGCATATTCAAACGTTCAAGTCTCCAGCAAAAGGATAGCACCAAATCCTCTCCAATCAGCTCCAAAGCTGGAAAGTCAATGGTTGTGACTTTGTTGAGCTGCCACATGCGAAGGTGAGATTTGGTTCTTCGCAGAAGTGGAAATTGGAAGATCTCCAAACCCGGGTTGGACGACAAGAAAACGCTGCCAGATTGGCTCAAAGCTGGAAGCTCCAGACTCTGCAAGGAACTCATGCCCTGCAAGGACAAGCGACCACCAACTTGCTCCAAAGCTGGGAAGTTGACTTCAGAGAGTGCCAGATTTCCCTGGATCACCAAATCCAAATCAACCTTCTCCAACCCAGGGGCAACTAATTGATTCAAAGCCACATTACCAGAAACGGCAATACTCCCATTCACCACAATCAACTGCTGCAAGTTGATGGTTTCAAGAAGTGGGCTCCATGAGATGGCCAAACATCCTTGGATGGACTTGAGCCGGTTGCCTGCTTTGACGCAAGTCACATCTTTGAGCAAAGGATCTTCAGAAGTCAGCAGAATGCTTCCCTCTATGGCCACACCTCCCATGGGATCCGGAACCGTTACGAAGGCCTGGCTCAGAACCAAGCAGCCATCAGCATCATAACATGTTGAACATGTTGACATTCCAGAGACCCTCGTAGCATATTGAGGGCACTGACCTTGGCGGCAAAAACCATCCAGGAAGTCAGCTTCCAAACCGGCATCTTCATCTGCGCATTCACATCCAAAGATTGCTCCCTCTGCATCTTCTACTGAAACCGTTCCGCCACCGCAGTTGGAGGTGGCCCAAACGGGTCCTGATGGACAGAAGCTTGGACCGTTTTGTGCCAGACTCCAAAATGTGGGCTCAGCTAAGAGTGGATTCAGCTCCAAGGTCGTCAAGGCTTCATTCTGAAAAACACCGAAGAGGCTGGTTAAGCTACAGGATACTGTCTGCTTGGGCACTTGGAACCTTGAGAGAAGAGGCAATTCTACTGAAAGAAGGGCGGCATTTCCGAAGATGGCGAAGTAGGGAGACCTGATTGAAACCAGACTCTCCATTCGTACATGCTCCAACCGGGTGTTGTTAGTGATATAGAATGCATTCTCCTCGTCCTCAACATCACAATCTCCGAGTCCATAGTGGCAGCTGCTCTGAGGTGGTGGATGGGATCTTGTTTTGCCCCCGACATGGGCAAGCTTAGGAAAATCCACTCTGAAAAGGTTGGGCATGTTGTAGAGCCAAAAGCTCCCCACCACTTTGGTCAGTTGCTGCATGGATAGGTCGGAAGCGACAGCCATCCCTCCTAGGATCAGATCTTCCCAAACAGTGTGCAATGAGGGCAGCGATAATGACTTCAAAGCATCAAGGTTGTACATTTCCAGGTCCTCCTCGATGTCTGACAACTTCGGCATGGAAATGGCTGAACAAACAGGCAAATTGTGAATCTCTACATCTTCCTTCACCTTTTGAAGAGAAGGCATTGAAACTGAGCCAAGGGAGTAGCAATGGTGAACCTCAAAATCTTCTCCAATCACTTCCAGAGCAGGAAGGGTCAGACTCTGAAGTCGCACCAAGTGAAAAAACTCTGTATCTTCACCTACGAAGGAAAGCACTGGGAGTCGAATGGATCTCAGGTCATCCATGACGTAGACGACCAGGTCTTCCCCAATCTTTTTCAGGGAAGGAAAGTCAATTTCCTGCAGGCCACTGCTACCAATGATGAGGTCCCATCTGATCTCTTCCAGGGAGGTGGCTCCGATCAGCTCCAAAACAGGGTTGCTGTCGATCAGTAGGTGCAAACCGACAAAGGTAAGGCTGTTGAAGGAGACTCTTTCCAAGACCCGGTTGCTCCCGACCTCAAGGGTCCTGTCAACCTTTTGCAAATGTGTAAACGTCACAGTGGATAATGCTTCATTGTGCCGCACCACCAAGTTCTCATTCACACTTTTCAACCCATCCAAACGGAAAGTCTCTGTCACAAGCTTGGGAAGCTGCATAAAAACGAGGGAACCCTGAACTCTCTCAAGTTTCGGCAGCAAAATGCTCGTGAGCGACAAAGCACCTGTAACTGAGAGGCTTCCCACGATCTCTGTCACCTTCCTGGAGGCAATGCATTTCACATCGCTGGGACCAGCGTTGCCTCCAGGACCAAAGCGCAGTGTCGCGATGAGTACACCATTGGAGTCAACATGAAAATGGTTCTCCAAAAGGAAACAGTACGAGGGAAAATTCATTCCCTGGGTCTGCAACAATTGCGCAGTGCCTGGGAGGGTCTCATTACCAAATCCTGCATGTCCTGTCCCCTGCATGTTCGCGCCCGAATGCTCACCAGCCACTCCCAAAAATATGCTTTGACAGGAAATCCACCAAACAAGCCAGAAGGGAACGAAGCGAAACGGATGTCCATTCTTGTGCTGCTTGACCAAATCTCCAAATTGGGTCAATCCAAAACCAAGGTGAAGGGACGCAGTGTCAGCTCTTCCATATTCAGACCCACTCGCCATAAGGTGAACCTGGCTTGCAAAAAACACATCACAAACCGTGAGCACTTGAAAAATAGTGTCCTTTTCCAGTGAAAAGAAAGGTGCTTACTTACGTTTATACATGATACATTACATAATCAACATATAATCTGAAAGTTCGGAGGAATTCTGAATGAAGCCTCTCTGTGGTGCCATAACTTGCACATACTTGCACCATTATGCTTCATGGCCTGCGAGCTGCAGTTCCAAATCAGCCAGAATGACCAACGAGGGCAACTGTGTCCCGAGCTGCGATGAAAATGGGATACCCCAATACCGAATGATGCTATACAATCTACAGCGAAAGCCACGTGCTAATACCACTAATCTCGAGTCTCGAGTCGATAGATCAATCAATGTTGGTCCGAGATTCACTGCATAGCACTTCTACCCTGGATAATGGTGTTTCGAATGCAAATGCAACCTTTGATGTTCTTTTTCTGGGGAGGCGACTTCCACGCAAGTGTGCTGTCTTTCTTAGAGCCAGCTACGTCGGCTTGTTCATGGCATGTTAAGATGCATGATGCATCCCTAAAGCAAAGTACAACGTCCGAAACCATCCGAAACCCAGCAGAGCCGCACAGGGCTGATAACTATTGAATACTATTGATAACTGGTTCATGATATTTCAGGATAGTTCATGCAGCGAAAGCCAACTTCGTCAACTTTTTTCGCTGTTATGCTCCATCACAGGGACCTGCACAAAGAAAACGTCGTGACATGTTATGCAAGGCCGTGTCAAACCCAAGCATGACTCATGCACAACCCGACTGTCCTGGCCTGCACGGACTGCCTACGATCGCAAAGGAAATAACGGAGGGATTGACGCTAGACTGAACACATGGAAGGAACATGAAGGAACTAATTGTACTCAATGAATTTCAATGAATTTCAATGATATACGATTGGTTGATATTGGCTGCCTGTTTTTGCTTGCTCCTTTTGCATGCGAATGTCCAGCATCTTAGAGCCCAAAAATATGGCAGCTCGCAAAAATCCCACAGCTATCGGTTGGTTTCACCTGCAAGTCGGAACAGAGACAATGCCAGCATTTGGACCGATCCCTGGCATGAACAAGGCATGTATGAATATAACACGCGCCCACATTATATATATATATATATTATATATATATACACACCTGATATTGCACCTATGATACCCACAGGAACACAAAATTTGCAAAAACCCGACATCGAATAAACAGTTGACCATTGACACCAGGCAAAAACCAGCAAACACATGACAAAGACAAACATGAATAGTTCACCATCCTTACCACCGGCTTCCAAGGGCACCTTTGAACCGGTATGAGGTCGACACTTGCAAATTCATGGGCAGAGCTGCCGAACTGCCTTGTACGTGAACGGCAATTTCCCGCTGTGCATCAAAAGTGCCAGACCGTGCCGGAGCTACACTAGGAGCTGTATGTTAAAACTGTTTAAAGTTTAAAGATATTCAAAGGCAAAAGCTGCGGGCTGTACACTCTACACTGCAGCAGCCACGGTGTGGGAGTACCCCTGGAATCTCAGCAGGATAAGCTACCACTATCGCCTAAAGCATCCTAAAGCCAGAGATTCAGCTGCAAAAGCTCTGAGGCGTGCAAGTGCTGCAAGGGTGTACAGTGGCATACAATGGCGTATGGCCTCAGGGATCATGCCTTCTGGCAGCTCTGTAATACGGAGCAAATCGACTAGGAGATACCCATGGCTGAACGACGTTCTCTTCGAAGTCATAGCTGTTCTCCATGGCCCAGTCATAAAATACAGAGGTGCATCTTTCGGGGCTCCTTCCACACCCAAGATTTGCAAAAAATGGGTCAGGGCACGTCTTCGTGGTGCGTCGAAGGTGATAGCTTTCCCGGCACGACCAAGGTCGAAGCCATAGAACTGGTGCATTTTCCACACAGAAGTCTGGCGAGTTGCAATTCAAGTTCACCAATGCAGGTGCGCAGCCGCGCTCAAGGCTTGGGACCTTGCTGGTTTGATGAAAGAGGATCATGAGATAAAAAAGGGGCACGCTTGAGATGCACCTCTCCAGATAATCTGGACAGAATGCAACAACGTCCAAAAGACAACAAACACATGTCAAAAGTGGAGAAACATGCAAAACAAGTGACAATCAAATGACTTCAATCAAGCAGAGAGCGTGCAAGATTGAACCTTGATATTGATATTGGATTTATATAAATGGATTTAATTGGATCCAAGAGATTGGACAAGATTTGTGGGGAATTCAGTGACAGGACCGCATGTTTTCCGTGTTTTGCCTTATGCCTATGCCTTGCACCTTGCGACGAATATCGTAAAATCGACGAATATTGTGGTTACGTGTCCTTGCGTTTTTCCAAGCACCATCCAGCACTTGTCACTGTCTAAGACATACGGAATGACTATGAATGGCTATGACTAATTATACTATATTATAATATGATATAATATGAATATGAATGACTAACGTAAGAAACTGTGTGCATCTGTGTGCTGTCATCATTGTCATCTCCAGTCCAAGACACAAGAATCAGAATCACCAATCAATCCAATCAACACGCACACTGGCGGGAAGTTCTTGCATTGCGTACGGGAATCGCTTCTAAAATCTCTGAGTCTGAGATAGTCTCACTACATCTTACTATGATATTTCTCAAGCGATCCAAAGCAGGAGATGTTGAACCCGCAAGTTCTGACAAGCTGGGAAAGGTATGGAAAGGTTAAGAACATCGAGATGGCAACGCAAAATCAGCACCACAACGCCGCATGCAAAGTTCTCGGATAGCATCGGTTCTGTTAAGTTTCCTAGTGACCAATGGTGGTACTGAAATCATCTGAAATCTATGGGTTCTCCTCTATTCTTGGGGTCAAAAGGCACTTGATCCCTACTCATCGCCCAGTGCCGAAATGTCAACTGTAAAACTGCAGTGTGAATCATCCAAAAACTCGGAACCAACACGTCGTCTCACTGTTTAACCTGTTTCTCACTTCAATTCGTTTGACTTCAACTATAGACTATAGACATGCCTTTGTCGAAACATGTCGAAAATATCCGGTACGGTATCATGTGACTGAAACACTTACATCCGAGTCAGACACAAACTACTGTAGCATGGTTTCCCAGCAACTACTTTGATTGTTTTAAATATTCAAGGATAGTTCTTTAATGTTCTTTATGTGTATGCTGCACCTGTCGTTTGCAATGCGGACTAAGCCATCGGCATGAAGTCCTCCCTTGCCCAAGCTGGGGTGGAAACGAATCACGAAGAATTGTCCGCAAAGGCCGCTCTTCACCGAATCCAGATTGATGCTCTGCAGTTTCTCATTCTTCTGAATCCACACGCCAGTGTTGAGAATCTCCAGTTGCGGGAAGCTGATGCGTACCAACTTTGGATTGTGCGCAATCAAAATGGGCCTTGCTTCTTGTCCCCGCACTTGCCATGCTCCTGTGTAGAGCCTGATATCTCTGCTGCCATCTCGTTCCCCGATCCGCGCAGTGCTGTTTCCAACCCTCCGCAAGGATGTCAAGTCGAAGTGGGTCAAGGCGAGATTGTCAGTGATCAGCATTCCACCACCCTCACGAGCAGCCACGTATTCCAACAACGGCAGCGTCACAGTCACCAGGTTGGGATTCCCGAAGAGTAGGAAATCTTCATCGATTCGACGAAGCTGCGGCACATCCAAGGATTGTAGCTGTGCACACAAATATACTTCGAAATCTTCGTCAACGTGCTCCAGATTCGGAAAGAAATCTTGGCCGAATTCCAAGATGGCTGTATTGTCAAAGAACTCCAGATCCTCACCAATGAGTTTCAACGATGCAAATCTGATGGCCGTCAAAGCGTCATTGGTGTAGAGCTCCAGATCCTCTCCAACTTGCATCAACTTCGGGAAAGAGATAGTTTCGAGGCTGTGGAGGACGTACATCTCCAGATCTTCGTCGATCTCCAGCAACTTGAGCATATTCAAACGTTCAAGTCTCCAGCAAAAGGATAGCACCAAATCCTCTCCAATCCGCTCCAAAGCTGGAAAGTCAATGGTTGTGACTTTGTTGAGCTGCCACATGCGAAGGTGAGATTTGGTTCTTCGCAGAAGTGGAAATTGGAAGATCTCCAAACCCGGGTTGGACGACAAGAAAACGCTGCCAGATTGGCTCAAAGCTGGAAGCTCCAGACTCTGCAAGGAACTCATGCCCTGCAAGGACAAGCGACCACCAACTTGCTCCAAAGCTGGGAAGTTGACTTCAGAGAGTGCCAGATTTCCCTGGATCACCAAATCCAAATCAACCTTCTCCAACCCAGGGGCAACTATTTGATGCAAAGCCACATTACCAGAAACGGCAATACTCCCATTCACCACAATCAACTGCTGCAAGTTGATGGTTTCAAGAAGTGGGCTCCATGAGATGGCCAAACATCCTTGGATGGACTTGAGCCGGTTGCCTGCTTTGACGCAAGTCACATCTTTGAGCAAAGGATCTTCAGAAGTCAGCAGAATGCTTCCCTCTATGGCCACACCTCCCATGGGATCCGGAACCGTTACGAAGGCCTGGCTCAGAACCAAGCAGCCATCAGCATCATAACATGTTGAACATGTTGACATTCCAGAGACCCTCGTAGCATATTGAGGGCACTGACCTTGGCAGCAAAAACCATCCAGGAAGTCAGCTCCCAAGCCGGCATCTTCATCTGCGCATTGACATCCAAAGATTGCTCCCTCTGCATCTTCTACTGAAACCGTTCCGCCACCGCAGTTGGAGGTGGCCCAAACGGGTCCTGATGGACAGAAGCTTGGACCGCTTTTTGCCAGACTCCAAAATGTGGGCTCAGCTAAGAGTGGATTCAGCTCCAAGGTCGTCAAGGCTTCATTCTGAAAAACACCGAAGAGGCTGGTTAAGCTACAGGATACTGTCTGCTTGGGCACCTGGAACCTTGAGAGAAGAGGCAATTCTACTGAAAGAAGGGCGGCATTTCCGAAGATGGCGAAGTAGGGAGACCTGATTGAAACCAGACTCTCCATTCGTACATGCTCCAACCGGGTGTTGTTAGTGATATAGAATGCATTCTCCTCGTCCTCAACATCACAATCTCCGAGTCCATAGTGGCAGCTGTTCTGAGGTGGTGGATGGGATCTTGTTTTGCCCCCGACATGGGCAAGCTTAGGAAGATCCACTCTGAAAAGGTTGGGCATGTTGTAGAGCCAAAAGCTCCCCACCACTTTGGTCAGTTGCTGCATGGATAGGTCGGAAGCGACAGCCATCCCTCCTAGGATCAGATCTTCCCAAACAGTGTGCAATGAGGGCAGCGATAATGACTTCAAAGCATCAAGGTTGTACATTTCCAGGTCCTCCTCGATGTCTGACAACTTCGGCATGGAAATGGCGGAACAAACAGGCAAATTGTGAATCTCTACATCTTCCTTCACCTTTTGAAGAGAAGGCATTGAAACTGAGCCAAGGGAGTAGCAATGGTGAACCTCAAAATCTTCTCCAATCACTTCCAGAGCAGGAAGGGTCAGACTCTGAAGTCGCACCAAGTGAAAAAACTCTGTATCTTCACCTACGAAGGAAAGCACTGGGAGTCGAATAGATCTCAGGTCATCCATGACGTAGACGACCAGGTCTTCCCCAATCTTTTTCAGGGAAGGAAAGTCAATTTCCTGCAGGCCACTGCTACTAATGATGAGGTCCCATCTGATCTCTTCCAGGGAGGCGGCTCCGATCAGCTCCAAAACAGGGTTGCTGTCGATCAGTAGGTGCAAACCGACAAAGGTAAGGCTGTTGAAGGAGACTCTTTCCAACACCCGGTTGCTCCCGACCTCAAGGGTCCTGTCAACCTTTCGCAAATGTGTAAACGTCACAGTGGATAATGCTTCATTGTGCCGCACCACCAAGTTCTCATTCACACTTTTCAACCCATCCAAACGGAAAGTCTCTGTCACAAGCTTGGGAAGCTGCATAAAAACGAGGGAACCCCGAACTCTCTCAAGTTTCGGCAGCAAAATGCTCGTGAGCGACAAAGCACCTGTAACTGAGAGGCTTCCCACGATCTCTGTCACCTTCCTGGAGGCAATGCATTTCACATCGCTGGGACCAGCATTGCCTCCAGGACCAAAGCGCAGCGTTGCAATGAGTACACCATTGGAGTCGACATGAAAATGGTCCTCCAAAAGGAAACAGTACGAGGGAAAATTCATTCCCTGGGTCTGCAACAATTGCGCAGTGCCTGGGAGGGTCTCATTACCAAATCCTGCATGTCCTGTCCCCTGCATGTTCGCGCCCGAATGCTCACCAGCCACTCCCGAAAATATGCTTTGACAGGAAACCCACCAAACAAGCCAGAAGGGAACGAAGCGAAACGGACGTCCATTCTTGTGCTGCTTGACCAAATCTCCAAATTGGGTCAGTCCAAAACCAAGGTGAAGGGACGCAGTGTCAGCTCTTTCATCTTCAGACCCACTCGCCATCAGGTGAACCTGGCTTGCAAAAAACACATCAAAAACCATGAGCACTTGAAAAATAGTGTCCTTTCCAGTGAAAAGGCGATTACTTACATTTACTTAATATAATTAATTAAATCTTAATCATACATTATATAATCAACATATAATCTGAAAAGTTCAGAGGAATTCTGAATGAAGCCTCTCTGTGGTGCCATAACTTGCACCATTATGCTTCATGGCCTGCGAGCTGCAGTTCCAAATCAGCCAGAATGACCAGCGAGGGCAACTGTGTCCCCAGCTGCGATGAAAATGGGATAGCCCAATACCGAATGATGCTATACAATCTACAGCGAAAGCCACGTCTAATCTTGAGTCGATAGATCAATGTTGGTCCGAGATTCACTGCATAGCACTTCTACCCTGGATAATGGTGTTTCGAATGCAAATGCAATCTTTGATGTTCTTTTTCTGGGGAGGCGACTTTCATGCAAGTGTGCTGTCTTTCTTAGAGCCAGCTACGTCGGCTTGTTCATGGCATGTTAAGATGCATGATGCATCCCTAAAGCAAAGTACAACGTCCGAAACCATCCGAAACGCAGCAGAGCCGCACAGGGCTGATAACTATTGATAACTGGTTCATGATACTTCAGGATGGTTCATGCAGAGAATGGTAACTTCGTCAACTTTTTTCCGCGCTGTTGTGCTCCATCTCAGGGACCTACCAAGAAAACGTCGTGACATGTCGTGACATGTGCAAGGCCGTGTCAAACCCAAGCATGACTCATGCACAACCCGACTCTCCTGGCCTGCACGGACTGCCTACGATTGCCAAGGAAATAACGGAGGGATTGACGCTAGACTGAACACATGGAAGGAACATGAAGGAACTAATTGTACTCAATGAATTTCAATGATATACGATGGATGATATACGATTGGTTGATATTGGCTGCCTGATTTGCTTGCTCCTTCTGCATGCGAATGTCCAGCATCTTAGAGCCCCAAAAAAACTGCAGCTCGCAAAAATCCCACAGCTATCGGTTGGTTTCACCTGCAAGTCGGAACAGAGACAATGCCAGCATTTGGACCGATCCCTGGCATGAACAAGGCATGAATGAATATAATACAAATAATAAATAAATAAATCAATCAATAAATAAATAAATAAAAATATATATATATACACACCTGATATTGCACCTATGATACCCACAGGAACACAAAATTTGCAAAAACCCGACATCGAATAAACAGTTGACCATTGACACCAGGCAAAAACTAGGAAACACATGACAAAGACAAACATGAATAGTTCACCATCCTTACCACCGGCTTCCAAGGGCACCTTTGAACCGGTATGAGGTCGACACTTGCAAATTCATGGGCAGAGCTGCCGAACTGCCTTGTACGTGAACGGCAATTTCCCGCTGTGCATCAAAAGTGCCAGACCGTGCCGGAGCTACACTAGGAGCTGTATGTTAAAACTATTTAAAGTTTAAAGATATTCAAAGGCAAAAGCTGCGGGCTGTACACTCTACACTGCAGCAGCCACGGTGTGGGAGTACCCCTGGAATCTCAGCAGGATAAGCTACCACTATCGCCTAAAGCCAGAGATTCAGCTGCAAAAGCTCTGAGGCGTGCAAGTGCTGCAAGGGTGTACAGTGGCATACAATGGCGTATGGCCTCAGGGATAATGCCTTCTGGCAGCTCTGTAATACGGAGCAAATCGACTAGGAGATACCCATGGCTGAACGACGTTCTCTTCGAAGTCATAGCTGTTCTCCATGGCCCAGTCATAAAATACAGAGGTGCATCTTTCGGGGCTCCTTCCACACCCAAGATTTGCAAAAAATGGGTCAGGGCACGTCTTTGTGGTGCGTCGAAGGTGATAGCTTTCCCGGCACGACCAAGGTCGAAGCCATAGAACTGGTGCATTTTCCACACAGAAGTCTGGCGAGTTACAATTCAAGTTCACCAATGCAGGTGCGCACCAATGCAGGTGCGCAGCCGCGCTCAAGGCTTGGGACCTTGCTGGTTTGATGAAAGAGGATCATGAGATAAAAAATGGGCACGCTTGAGATGCACCTCTCCAGATAATCTGGACAGAATGCAACAGCGTCCAAAAACGACAACATACGACAACATACGACAACAAACACATGTCAAAAGTGGAGAAACATGCAAAACAAGTGCCAATCAAATGACTTCAATCAAGCAGAGAGCGTGCAAGATTGAACATTGATATTTATATTGGATTTATATAAATGGATTTAATTGGATCCAAGAGATCGGACAAGATTTGTGGGGAATTCAGTGACAGGACCGCATGTTCTCCGTGTTTTGCCTTATGCCTATGCCTTGCACCTTGCGGTGAATATCGTAAAATCGACGAATATTGTGGTTACGTGTCCTTGCGTTTTTCCAAGCACCATCCAGCACTTGTCACTGTCTAAGACATACGGAATGACTATGAATGGCTATGACTAAATATAATAATCCCCGTCTGTACTCCAACGTGGGGTACAGTCCTAGAAAAAAATTGGTCTAAAATTATGACCCCTAACCTTTGAGAGAGGATGATTGTTCTATCAGTGGATGATTGGCCTGGTGATGCGACTTTTTTCCTGTGGGGCCAACCTTTGAAGATCATCCGCAAGTATTCAGTCAAAAAAGGTCCAGCCCCTTGGATTTTATTTTTGACCCCTGCGCCTTGGCCTCTTGAAGTCACTTTGGCCTCTTGAAGGTGAACATATGTGTTTGTACCCTTTTGCAAAGTCATGTAAAGAATCATACCCCCTCAATTAATCATGGTACATTTTTTCCTGGGGTTTGACATTTAGATATGTTCTAGTAAACTCCCATTTGATCCATCCACCTTCAAATTCCTGGCTACTAACCTTGGGAATTCTACAAACTTACCTGTTATCAGAGTCATTCATGATTGATTTCCTGATGCCTTACATACACAGACTGATAGATCAACCCCCCCTCAATCACAAC
This sequence comes from Cladocopium goreaui, assembly GCA_947184155.2. Taxonomy (NCBI): domain Eukaryota; class Dinophyceae; order Suessiales; family Symbiodiniaceae; genus Cladocopium; species Cladocopium goreaui. The sequence continues at coordinate 34,528 of CAMXCT020001892.1, read as the reverse complement.
AGGCAGAAATTGATTTCCTGTCACTGTACGTCAGGAAGCTTTCAGGAAAAAAAATCTGGGCCTTTTTTGGTATGATATTTTATTCCTGGCCCCATATCATGCCCCGGGACCCTCACCCACTGTCTGCTAGATTTTTGGAAAATAGTGTTTTTTAAAAAGCGTACTGAACCCCCAGGAAAAAAAACTGGTAGTACAGAGGAGGGTTATAATATGAATGACTAACGTAAGAAACTGTGTGCATCTGTGTGCTGTCATCATTGTCATCTCCAGTCCAAGACACAAGAATCAGAATCACCAATCAATCCAATCAACACGCGCACTGGCGGGAAGTTCTTGCATTGCGTACGGGAATCGCTTCTAGAATCTCTGAGTCTGAGATAGTCTCACTACATCTTACTATGATATTTCTCAAGCGATCCAAAGCAGGAGATGTTGAACCCGCAAGTTCTGACAAGCTGGGAAAGGTATGGAAAGGTTAAGAACATCGAGATGGCAAGGCAAAATCAGCACCACAACGCCGCATGCAAAGTCCTCGGATAGCATCGGTTCTGTTAAGTTTCCTAGTGACCAATGGTGGTACTGAAATCTATGGGTTCTCCTCTATTCTTGGGGCCAAAACGCATTGTTTGGAGGGTTCACTTTTGTGGCAAGAAAGTTTGGGAGACCTTTTTTTTTGAAAAAAACTGTAGTTAATGAGAGGCAAACTTTTTTCCAAAAGCAATTGCCAAATTCAAACTCCAAGCCTTTCCCAAGGAGCCAATCCCTTGTTAAACCCTTATTAAACAACAACTTTTCCACAATTTTCCAAGGCCCTGGACCAGGAGAGGCTCCATTTCACTTTAGTAGGTTTGTTTGCTGGGTTCACTATTGCAGCAAGCTGTGCCAGACCAGCTCCTGGAAGCCCAGAAGAGAAGCAAGCCTTTTCCAAAAGCAATTGCCAAATTCAAACTCCAAGCTTTTAAATACTACTACAACTACTTCAAGTACTACAAGCACTACAAGTACTACAAGTACTACAGGTACTACAAGTACTACAGGTACTACAGGTACTACAAGTACTACAAGTACTACAAGTACTACAAGTACTACAAGTGATACAAGTACTACAAGTACTACAAGTACTACAAGTACCACAAGTACTACAATTACTACAGGTACTACAAGTACTACAGGTACTACAAGTACTACATGCACTACAAGTACTAAAAGTACTACAAGTACTAAAAGTACTACAAGTACTACAAGTACTACAAGTACTACAGGTACTACAAGTACTACAAGTACTACAAGTACTACAAGTACTACAAGTACTACAAGTACCACAAGTTCATCGGCAAAAAACAGTTTTAATTAGATTTCAATTGTAGCCAATTGAAATCATTACTTAAGTGAGATTTTTTTTCCTGGGAAGAAATTTTTTGTTTTTCCACTTTAAAGAGAGTCCAAATATTGTTTAGGGGGAGGGGGGGGCCCCACACTAATCAGGACCCAACATTACTTTGATTGTTTCAAGGATAGTTCTTTATGTGTATGCTGCACCTGTCGTTTGCAATGCGGACTAAGCCATCGGCATGAAGTCCTCCCTTGCCCAAGCTGGGGTGGAAACGAATCACGAAGAATTGTCCGCAAAGGCCGCTCTTCACCGAATCCAGATTGATGCTCTGCAGTTTCTCATTCTTCTGAATCCACACGCCAGTGTTGAGAATCTCCAGTTGCGGGAAGCTGATGCGTACCAACTTTGGATTGTGTGCAATCAAAATGGGCCTTGCTTCCTGTCCCCGCACTTGCCATCTGAATGCTCCTGTGTAGAGCCTGATATCTCTGCTGCCATCTCGTTCCCCGATCCGTGCGGTGCTGTTTCCAACCCTCCGCAAGGATGTCAAGTCGAAGTGGGTCAAGGCGAGATTGTCAGTGATCAGCATTCCACCACCCTCACGAGCAGCCACATATTCCAACAACGGCAGCGTCACAGTCACCAGGTTGGGATTCCCGAAGAGTAGGAAATCTTCATCGATTCGACGAAGCTGCGGCACATCCAAGGATTGTAGCTGTGCACACAAATATACTTCGAAATCTTCGTCAACGTGCTCCAGATTCGGAAAGAAATCTTGGCCGAATTCCAAGATGGCTGTATTGTCAAAGAACTCCAGATCCTCACCAATGAGTTTCAACGATGCAAATCTGATGGCCGTCAAAGCGTCATTGGTGTAGAGCTCCAGATCCTCTCCAACTTGCATCAACTTCGGGAAAGAGATAGTTTCGAGGCTGTGGAGGACGTACATCTCCAAATCTTCGTCGATCTCCAGCAACTTGAGCATATTCAAACGTTCAAGTCTCCAGCAAAAGGATAGCACCAAATCCTCTCCAATCAGCTCCAAAGCTGGAAAGTCAATGGCTGTGACTTTGTTGAGCTGCCACATGCGAAGGTGAGATTTGGTTCTTCGCAGAAGTGGAAATTGGAAGATCTCCAAACCCGGGTTGGACGACAAGAAAACGCTGCCAGATTGGCTCAAAGCTGGAAGCTCCAGACTCTGCAAGGAACTCATGCCCTGCAAGGACAAGCGACCACCAACTTGCTCCAAAGCTGGGAAGTTGACTTCAGAGAGTGCCAGATTTCCCTGGATCACCAAATCCAAATCAACCTTCTCCAACCCAGGGGCAACTATTTGATGCAAAGCCACATTACCAGAAACGGCAATACTCCCATTCACCACAATCAACTGCTGCAAGTTGATGGTTTCAAGAAGTGGGCTCCATGAGATGGCCAAACATCCTTGGATGGACTTGAGCCGGTTGCCTGCTTTGACGCAAGTCACATCTTTGAGCAAAGGATCTTCAGAAGTCAGCAGAATGCTTCCCTCTATGGCCACACCTCCCATGGGATCCGGAACCGTTACGAAGGCCTGGCTCAGAACCAAGCAGCCATCAGCATCATAACATGTTGAACATGTTGACATTCCAGAGACCCTCGTAGCATATTGAGGGCACTGACCTTGGCGGCAAAAACCATCCAGGAAGTCAGCTTCCAAACCGGCATCTTCATCTGCGCATTCACATCCAAAGATTGCTCGCTCTGCATCTTCTACTGAAACCGTTCCGCCACCGCAGTTGGAGGTGGCCCAAACGGGTCCTGATGGACAGAAGCTTGGACCGTTTTGTGCCAGACTCCAAAATGTGGGCTCAGCTAAGAGTGGATTCAGCTCCAAGGTCGTCAAGGCTTCATTCTGAAAAACACCGAAGAGGCTGGTTAAGCTACAGGATACTGTCTGCTTGGGCACCTGGAACCTTGAGAGAAGAGGCAATTCTACTGAAAGAAGGGCGGCATTTCCGAAGATGGCGAAGTAGGGAGACCTGATTGAAACCAGACTCTCCATTCGTACATGCTCCAACCGGGTGTTGTTAGTGATATAGAATGCATTCTCCTCGTCCTCAACATCACAATCTCCGAGTCCATAGTGGCAGCTGCTCTGAGGTGGTGGATGGGATCTTGTTTTGCCCCCGACATGGGCAAGCTTAGGAAAATCCACTCTGAAAAGGTTGGGCATGTTGTAGAGCCAAAAGCTCCCCACCACTTTGGTCAGTTGCTGCATGGATAGGTCGGAAGCGACAGCCATCCCTCCTAGGATCAGATCTTCCCAAACAGTGTGCAATGAGGGCAGCGATAATGACTTCAAAGCATCAAGGTTGTACATTTCCAGGTCCTCCTCGATGTCTGACAACTTCGGCATGGAAATGGCGGAACAAACAGGCAAATTGTGAATCTCTACATCTTCCTTCACCTTTTGAAGAGAAGGCATTGAAACTGAGCCAAGGGAGTAGCAATGGTGAACCTCAAAATCTTCTCCAATCACTTCCAGAGCAGGAAGGGTCAGACTCTGAAGTCGCACCAAGTGAAAAAACTCTGTATCTTCACCTACGAAGGAAAGCACTGGGAGTCGAATAGATCTCAGGTCATCCATGACGTAGACGACCAGGTCTTCCCCAATCTTTTTCAGGGAAGGAAAGTCAATTTCCTGCAGGCCACTGCTACTAATGATGAGGTCCCATCTGATCTCTTCCAGGGAGGCGGCTCCGATCAGCTCCAAAACAGGGTTGCTGTCGATCAGTAGGTGCAAACCGACAAAGGTAAGGCTGTTGAAGGAGACTCTTTCCAACACCCGGTTGCTCCCGACCTCAAGGGTCCTGTCAACCTTTCGCAAATGTGTAAACGTCACAGTGGATAATGCTTCATTGTGCCGCACCACCAAGTTCTCATTCACACTTTTCAACCCATCCAAACGGAAAGTCTCTGTCACAAGCTTGGGAAGCTGCATAAAAACGAGGGAACCCCGAACTCTCTCAAGTTTCGGCAGCAAAATGCTCGTGAGCGACAAAGCACCTGTAACTGAGAGGCTTCCCACGATCTCTGTCACCTTCCTGGAGGCAATGCATTTCACATCGCTGGGACCAGCATTGCCTCCAGGACCAAAGCGCAGCGTTGCAATGAGTACACCATTGGAGTCGACATGAAAATGGTCCTCCAAAAGGAAACAGTACGAGGGAAAATTCATTCCCTGGGTCTGCAACAATTGCGCGGTGTCTGGGAGGGTCTCATTACCAAATCCTGCATGTCCTGTCCCCTGCATGTTCGCGCCCGAATGCTCACCAGCCACTCCCGAAAATATGCTTTGACAGGAAATCCACCAAACAAGCCAGAAGGGAACGAAGCGAAACGGATGTCCATTCTTGTGCTGCTTGACCAAATCTCCAAATTGGGTCAGTCCAAAACCAAGGTGAAGGGACGCAGCGTGAGCTCTTTCATCTTCAGACCCACTCGCCATAAGGTGAACCTGGCTTGCAAAAAACACATCAAAAATCATGAGCACTTGAAAAATAGTGGCCTTTCCAGTGAAAAGGCGATTATTTACATTTACTTATACATTATACCAGTAGTACCGCACAAGGCGGTGGCGGAAGTTTCAAAAATAGGAAACCTATAGGAGAGATTGGTTGTTGTGAATCCGGGATGGCAGAGCGAATCCACTGATGGACCGAAAGGTGCTTGAGGTCTCCTCTTTTTCTCTCTCTTTCTCTGACTATCTACCTACCTACCTACCTATCTATCTTCTATGTATCTATCTATCTCTCTCTCTCTCTCTCTCTCTCTCTTTCATCTAATTACCTATCCATCCATCTATCTATCTATCTGTCTGTCTGTCTGTCTGTCTATCTGTCTATCGGTCTATCGGTCTATCGGTCTATCGGTCTATCGGTCTATCGGTCTATCGGTCTATCTGTCTATCTGTCTATCTATCTATCTATCTCTCCCTCTCTCTCTTTCATCTGTCTATCTGTCTAGCTGTCTACCTGTCTATCTGTCTATCTATCTATCTGTCTACCTGTCTATCTGTGGTGCAGTGTCATTCAGTATAATGTAGTGTAGTGTAATGTAGTATAGTGTAGTGGAGTGTAGTGGAATGTAGTGTAGTGTAGTGTAATTTAGTGTAGTGTAGTGTAATTTCGTGTAGTGGAGTGTAGTTGTGTAGTCGTAGGTGTAGTTGTAGTGTAGTGGCGTGTAGTGTAGTGTAATGTAGTGAAGTGTAGTGGAAGGTAGTGTAGTGTAGTGTAATGTAGTGTAGTGGAGCGTAATGTAGTGTAGTGTAGTGGAGTGTAGTGGAGTGTAGTTCTGTAGTTGTAGTTGTAGTTGTTGTGTAGTGGAGTGTGTGTAGTGTAATGTAGTGAAGTGTAGTGGAAGGTAGTGCAGTGTAGTGTAATGTAATGTAGTGTAATTTAGTGTAGTGGAGTGTAGTGGAGTGTAGTGGACTGTAGTTGTGTAGTTATAGCTGTAGTGTTGCGGTGAGGCGAAGCGACATCTGAACCTCCAAAAGAGGTCCGAACCCCTGGTGTTTTTAACATTCTGACTTCGAATTGTGCTTCGCGCCACAACGGCGCACACTTTTTCGACATCTGAACCTCCAAAAGTGGTCCGAACCCCTGGTGTTTTTAACATTTTGACTTCGAATTGTGCTTCGCGCCACAACGGCGTACACTTTTTCGACATCTGAACCTCCAAAAGTGGTCCGAACGTGGTGTGTTTTGTGCATTTTGACTTCGAAATGTGCTTCGCGCCCCACGGCGTACATTTTTTCCACATCGGAACTTCCAAAAGTGGTCCGAACGTGGTGTGTTTTGTGCATTTTGACTTCGAAATGTGCTTCGCGCCATAACGGCGTGCACTTTTTCGACATCTCAACTTCCAAAAGTTTTCCGAGGCTGAGGTGTTTTATACATTTTGACTTGCAAATGTGCTTTGCGCCACAACGGCATGCGCTTCTTCGACATCTCAACAGCCAAAAGTGGTCCGCACCTGGTGTGTTTTGTACATTTTGACTTGCAAAGGTGCTTCGCGCCACAACGGCGTGCAATTTTTCATCTCTCATCTGGCCAGCTGGCTCCGCACCCGCCGCTTTAGCGAGCCTACTTTTCGACCCTCCGGAGCCCCAAACCATTGGAAAAACACAATGTTTCGCGACTTTCCTACCTTTTCTCGCATCTGCATCTTCTTTCTTCTTGCTCTTTCTCTTCTACTTTTCTTTCTTCTAATCTTTCTCTTCTCTCTGCCTCTTCCCTGCTCTGCTTTTCATCTGTCCATATTGTCGGAAGTTTGACTTCTAAACTTCCTTCGATATCCTTCGATAATCAATATATAATCTGAAAGTTCAGAGGAATTCTGAATGAAGCCTCTCTGTGGTGCCATAACTTGCACATACTTGCACCATTATGCTTCATTGCCTGCGAGCTGCAGTTCCAAATCAGCCAGAATGACCAACGAGGGCAACTGTGTCCCGAGCTGCGATGAAAATAGGATAGCCCAATACCGAATGATGCTATACAATCTACAGCGAAAGCCACGTCTAATCTTGAGTCGATAGATCAATGTTGGTCCGAGATTCACTGCATAGCACTTCTACCCTGGATAATGGTGTTTCGAATGCAAATGCAATCTTTGATGTTCTTTTTCTGGGGAGGCGACTTTCATGCAAGTGTGCTGTCTTTCTTAGAGCCAGCTACGTCGGCTTGTTCATGGCATGTTAAGACGCATTCCTCAAGCAAATTAATTGGTACAACGTCCGAAACCATCCGAAACCCAGCAGAGCCGCACAGGGCTGATAACTATTGAATACTATTGATAACTGGTTCATGATATTTCAGGATGGTTCATGCAGCGAATGGTACCCCAAAACACGAAAGCCAACTTTGTCAACTTTTTTCCGCGCTGTTGTGCTCCATCTCAAGGACCTACCAAGAAAACGTCGTGACATGTCGTGACATGTGCAAGGCCGTGTCAAACCCAAGCATGACTCATGCACAACCCGACTCTCCTGGCCTGCACGGACTGCCTACGATTGCCAAGGAAATAACGGAGGGATTGACGCTAGACTGAACACATGGAAGGAACATGAAGGAACTAATTGTACTCAATGAATTTCAATGATATACGATGATATACGATTGGTTGATATTGGCTGCCTGATTTGCTTGCTCCTTCTGCATGCGAATGTCCAGCATCTTAGAGCCCAAAAAAAACTGCAGCTCGCAAAAATCCCACAGCTATCGGTTGGTTTCACCTGCAAGTCGGAACAGAGACAATGCCAGCATTTGGACCGATCCCTGGCATGAACAAGGCGTGAATGAATATAATACAAATAATAAATAAATAAATAAATATATATATATACACACCTGATATTGCACCTATGATGCCCACAGGAACACAAAATTTGCAAAAACCCGACATCGAATAAACAGTTGACCATTGACACCAGGCAAAAACCAGCAAACACATGACAAAGACAAACATGAATAGTTCACCATCCCTACCACCGGCTTCCAAGGGCACCTTTGAACCGGTATGAGGTCGGCACTTGCAAATTCATGGGCAGAGCTGCCGAACTGCCTTGTACGTGAACGGCAATTTCCCGCTGTGCATCAAAAGTGCCAGACCGTGCCGGAGCTACACTAGGAGCTGTATGTTAAAACTGTTTAAAGTTTAAAGATATTCAAAGGCAAAAGCTGCGGGCTGTACACTCTACACTGCAGCAGCCACGGTGTGGGAGTACCCCTGGAATCTCAGCAGGATAAGCTACCACTATCGCCTAAAGCATCCTAAAGCCAGAGATTCAGCTGCAAAAGCTCTGAGGCGTGCAAGTGCTGCAAGGGTGTACAGTGGCATACAATGGCGTATGGCCTCAGGGATAATGCCTTCTGGCAGCTCTGTAATACGGAGCAAATCGACTAGGAGATACCCATGGCTGAACGACGTTCTCTTCGAAGTCATAGCTGTTCTCCATGGCCCAGTCATAAAATACAGAGGTGCATCTTTCGGGGCTCCTTCCACACCCAAGATTTGCAAAAAATGGGTCAGGGCACGTCTTTGTGGTGCGTCGAAGGTGATAGCTTTCCCGGCACGACCAAGGTCGAAGCCATAGAACTGGTGCATTTTCCACACAGAAGTCTGGCGAGTTACAATTCAAGTTCACCAATGCAGGTGCGCAGCCGCGCTCAAGGCTTGGGACCTTGCTGGTTTGATGAAAGAGGATCATGAGATAAAAAATGGGCACGCTTGAGATGCACCTCTCCAGATAATCTGGACAGAATGCAACAGCGTCCAAAAACGACAACATACGACAACAAACACATGTCAAAAGTGGAGAAACATGCAAAACAAGTGCCAATCAAATGACTTCAATCAAGCAGAGAGCGTGCAAGATTGAACATTGATATTGATATTGGATTTATATAAATGGATTTACAGGAACCGACAGAATTATGGAAAAAAAACTTTTCAATTTACAGGCGCCGCCTGTCTATGATAGAAAAATTACGAACCTTTTTTTTTTCCATAATTATTTTTTCCATAATTATTTTTTTTCCATAATTCTGTCGGTGACTGTATGTCCATCGATTCGCAATTTGAATGCATTTTAAGAGGGAATATTGAATTATAGAAAATATGTGTCTAAAGATCTGGTATATGCCCCTAAGTCTTCCATAGTGGTACCAACAAAGGAAAAGCAATTGCACCACCAAAACTCATTGTTGTACGTACATACATATGCGGGATGTATCCTTTTGCCAAGCCACCAATTGGGTTGATACTACATACTTGCATTTGCATACATATTTCCATAACCCCCCAAAAAAAGGGGTTTGAATTGTGGATCCATGACATGTCCAACAGGTGGAGCCCCAAACATTAATTATGGAAAAAATAATTATGGAAAAAATAATTATGGAAAAAAATAATTATGGAAAAACCGGTCAATCTGCCCTAGCCCCCTGATTTTACAGGAAAAAACAATTATGGAAATAATGGCCACCTCCAAGAATTATGGAAAAAAAAAGGTTCGGATCACTTCCGGGATATTTTGAACCCTTATGGGGAAAAACCTAATTATGGAAAAATCGGACGCAGGCGCCGCCTGTCTAAGTTGAACGTTTTTTTTTCCATAATTCTGTCGGTGACCATAATTGGATCCAAGAGATTGGGCCAGATTTGTGGGGAATTCAGTGACAGGACCGCATGTTCTCCGTGTTTTGCCTTATGCCTATGCCTTGCACCTTGCGGCGAATATCGTAAAATCGACGAATATTGTGGTTACGTGTCCTTGCGTTTTTCCAAGCACCATCCAGCACTTGTCACTGTCTAAGACATACGGAATGACTATGAATGGCCATGACTAAATATAATATGAATGACTAACGTAAGAAACTGTGTGCATCTGTGTGCTGTCATCATTGTCATCTCCAGTCCAAGACACAAGAATCAGAATCACCAATCAATCCAATCAACACGCACACTGGCGGGAAGTTCTTGCATTGCGTACGGGAATCGCTTCTAAAATCTCTGAGTCTGAGATAGTCTCACTACATCTTACTATGATATTTCTCAAGCGATCCAAAGCAGGAGATGTTGAACCCGCAAGTTCTGACAAGCTGGGAAAGGTATGGAAAGGTTAAGAACATCGAGATGGCAACGCAAAATCAGCACCACAACGCCGCATGCAAAGTTCTCGGATAGCATCGGTTCTGTTAAGTTTCCTAGTGACCAATGGTGGTACTGAAATCTATGGGTTCTCCTCTATTCTTGGGGCCAAAACGCATTGTTTGGAGGGTTCACTTTTGTGGCAAGAAAGTTTGGGAGACCTTTTTTTTGGGAAAAAAAACTGTAATTAATGAGAGGCAAACTTTTGTCCAAAAGCAATTGCCAAATTCAAACTCCAAGCCTTTCCCAAAGGAGCCAATCCCTTGTTAAACCCTTATTAAACAACAGCTTTTCCACAATTTTCCAAGGCCCTGGACCAGGAGAGGCTCCATTTCACTTTAGTAGGTTTGTTTGCTGTGTTCACTATTGCAGCAAGCTGTGCCAGACCAGCTCCTGGAAGCCCAGAAGAGAAGCAAGCCTTTTCCAAAAGCAATTGCCAAATTCAAACTCCAAGCCTTTAAATACTACTACAACTACTTCAAGTACTACAAGCACTACAAGTACTACAAGTACTACAGGTACTACAAGTACTACAGGTACTACAAGTACTACAAGTACTACAAGTACTGCAAGTACTACAAGTACTACAAGTACTACAACTACAAGTGATACAAGTACTACAAGTACCACAAGTTCGTCGGCAAAAAACAGTTTTAACTAGATTTCAATTGTAGCCAATTGAAATCATTACTTAAGTGAGATTTTTTTCCTGGGAAGAAAATTTTTGTTTTTCCACTTTAAAGAGAGTCCAAATATTGTTTAGGGGGTGGAGGGGGGGGCCCACACTAATCAGGACCCAACATTACTTTGATTGTTTCAAGGATAGTTCTTTATGTGTATGCAGCACCTGTCGTTTGCAATGCGGACTAAGCCATCGGCATGAAGTCCTCCCTTGCCCAAGCTGGGGTGGAAACGAATCACGAAGAATTGTCCGCAAAGGCCGCTCTTCACCGAATCCAGATTGATGCTCTGCAGTTTCTCATTCTTCTGAATCCACACGCCAGTGTTGAGAATCTCCAGTTGCGGGAAGCTGATGCGTACCAACTTTGGATTGTGCGCAATCAAAATGGGCCTTGCTTCCTGTCCCCGCACTTGCCATCTGAATGCTCCTGTGTAGAGCCTGATATCTCTGCTGCCATCTCGTTCCCCGATCCGTGCGGTGCTGTTTCCAACCCTCCGCAAGGATGTCAAGTCGAAGTGGGTCAAGGCGAGATTGTCAGTGATCAGCATTCCACCACCCTCACGAGCAGCCACGTATTCCAACAATGGCAGCGTCACAGTCACCAGGTTGGGATTCCCGAAGAGTAGGAAATCTTCATCGATTCGACGAAGCTGCGGCACATCCAAGGATTGTAGCTGTGCACACAAATATACTTCGAAATCTTCGTCAACGTGCTCCAGATTCGGAAAGAAATCTTGGCCGAATTCCAAGATGGCTGTATTGTCAAAGAACTCCAGATCCTCACCAATGAGTTTCAACGATGCAAATCTGATGGCCGTCAAAGCGTCATTGGTGTAGAGCTCCAGATCCTCTCCAACTTGCATCAACTTCGGGAAAGAGATAGTTTCGAGGCTGTGGAGGACGTACATCTCCAAATCTTCGTCGATCTCCAGCAACTTGAGCATATTCAAACGTTCAAGTCTCCAGCAAAAGGATAGCACCAAATCCTCTCCAATCAGCTCCAAAGCTGGAAAGTCAATGGTTGTGACTTTGTTGAGCTGCCACATGCGAAGGTGAGATTTGGTTCTTCGCAGAAGTGGAAATTGGAAGATCTCCAAGCCCGGGTTGGACGACAAGAAAACGCTGCCAGATTGGCTCAAAGCTGGAAGCTCCAGACTCTGCAAGGAACTCATGCCCTGCAAGGACAAGCGACCACCAACTTGCTCCAAAGCTGGGAAGTTGACTTCAGAGAGTGCCAGATTTCCCTGGATCACCAAATCCAAATCAACCTTCTCCAACCCAGGGGCAACTAATTGATTCAAAGCCACATTACCAGAAACGGC
>CAMXCT020001892.1:0-17500 GCA_947184155.2 Cladocopium goreaui | reverse complement strand
GGAATCTCAGCAGGATAAGCTACCACTATCGCCTAAAGCATCCTAAAGCCAGAGATTCAGCTGCAAAAGCTCTGAGGCGTGCAAGTGCTGCAAGGGTGTACAGTGGCATACAATGGCGTATGGCCTCAGGGATCATGCCTTCTGGCAGCTCTGTAATACGGAGCAAATCGACTAGGAGATACCCATGGCTGAACGACGTTCTCTTCGAAGTCATAGCTGTTCTCCATGGCCCAGTCATAAAATACAGAGGTGCATCTTTCGGGGCTCCTTCCACACCCAAGATTTGCAAAAAATGGGTCAGGGCACGTCTTCGTGGTGCGTCGAAGGTGATAGCTTTCCCGGCACGACCAAGGTCGAAGCCATAGAACTGGTGCATTTTCCACACAGAAGTCTGGCGAGTTGCAATTCAAGTTCACCAATGCAGGTGCGCAGCCGCGCTCAAGGCTTGGGACCTTGCTGGTTTGATGAAAGAGGATCATGAGATAAAAAAGGGGCACGCTTGAGATGCACCTCTCCAGATAATCTGGACAGAATGCAACAACGTCCAAAAGACAACAAACACATGTCAAAAGTGGAGAAACATGCAAAACAAGTGACAATCAAATGACTTCAATCAAGCCGAAAGCGTGCAAGATTGAACCTTGATATTGATATTGGATTTATATAAATGGATTTAATTGGATCCAAGAGATTGGATCAGTGACAGGACCGCATGTTCTCCGTGTTTTGCCTTATGCCTATGCCTTGCACCTTGCGACGAATATCGTAAAATCGACGAATATTGTGGTTACGTGTCCTTGCGTTTTTCCAAGCACCATCCAGCACTTGTCACTGTCTAAGACATACGGAATGACTATGAATGGCTATGACTAATTATACTATATTATAATATGATATAATATGAATATGAATGACTAACGTAAGAAACTGTGTGCATCTGTGTGCTGTCATCATTGTCATCTCCAGTCCAAGACACAAGAATCACCAATCAATCCAATCAACACGCACACTGGCTGGAAGTTCTTGCGTACGGGAATCGCTTCTAAAATCTCTGAGTCTGAGATAGTCTCACTACATCTTACTATGATATTTCTCAAGCGATGCAAAGCAGGAGATGTTGAACCCGCAAGTTCTGACAAGCTGGGAAAGGTATGGAAAGGTTAAGAACATCGAGATGGCAACGCAAAATCAGCACCACAACGACGCATGCAAAGTTCTCGGATAGCATCGGTTCTGTTAAGTTTCCTAGTGACCAATGGTGGTACTGAAATCATCTGAAATCTATGGGTTCTCCTCTATTCTTGGGGTCAAAAGGCACTTGATCCCTACTCATCGCCCAGTGCCGAAATGTCAACTGTAAAACTGCAGTGTGAATCATCCAAAAACTCGGAACCAACACGTCGTCTCACTGTTCAACCTGTTTCTCACTTCAATTCGTTTGACTTCAACTATAGACTATAGACATGCCTTTGTCGAAACATGTCGAAAATATCCGGTACGGTATCATGTGACTGAAACACTTACATCCGAGTCAGACACAAACTACTGTAGCATGGTTTCCCAGCAACTACTTTGATTGTTTTAAATATTCAAGGATAGTTCTTTAATGTTCTTTATGTGTATGCTGCACCTGTCGTTTGCAATGCGGACTAAGCCATCGGCATGAAGTCCTCCCTTGCCCAAGCTGGGGTGGAAACGAATCACGAAGAATTGTCCGCAAAGGCCGCTCTTCACCGAATCCAGATTGATGCTCTGCAGTTTCTCATTCTTCTGAATCCACACGCCAGTGTTGAGAATCTCCAGTTGCGGGAAGCTGATGCGTACCAACTTTGGATTGTGCGCAATCAAAATGGGCCTTGCTTCTTGTCCCCGCACTTGCCATCTGAATGCTCCTGTGTAGAGCCTGATATCTCTGCTGCCATCTCGTTCCCCGATCCGCGCAGTGCTGTTTCCAACCCTCCGCAAGGATGTCAAGTCGAAGTGGGTCAAGGCGAGATTGTCAGTGATCAGCATTCCACCACCCTCACGAGCAGCCACGTATTCCAACAACGGCAGCGTCACAGTCACCAGGTTGGGATTCCCGAAGAGTAGGAAATCTTCATCGATTCGACGAAGCTGCGGCACATCCAAGGATTGTAGCTGTGCACACAAATATACTTCGAAATCTTCATCAACGTGCTCCAGATTCGGAAAGAAATCTTGGCCGAATTCCAAGATGGCTGTATTGTCAAAGAACTCCAGATCCTCGCCAATGAGTTTCAACGATGCAAATCTAATGGCCGTCAAAGCGTCATTGGTGTAAAGCTCCAGATCCTCTCCAACTTGAATCAAATTCGGGAAAGAGATAGTTTCGAGGCTGTGGAGGACGTACATCTCCAGATCTTCGTCGATCTCCAGCAACTTGAGCATATTCAAACGTTCAAGTCTCCAGCAAAAGGATAGCACCAAATCCTCTCCAATCCGCTCCAAAGCTGGAAAGTCAATGGTTGTGACTTTGTTGAGCTGCCACATGCGAAGGTGAGATTTGGTTCTTCGCAGAAGTGGAAATTGGAAGATCTCCAAACCCGGGTTGGACGACAAGAAAACGCTGCCAGATTGGCTCAAAGCTGGAAGCTCCAGACTCTGCAAGGAACTCATGCCCTGCAAGGACAAGCGACCACCAACTTGCTCCAAAGCTGGGAAGTTGACTTCAGAAAGTGCCAGATTTCCCTGGATCACCAAATCCAAATCAACCTTCTCCAACCCAGGGGCAGCTAATTGATTCAAAGCCACATTACCAGAAACGGCAATACTCCCATTCACCACAATCAACTGCTGCAAGTTGATGTTTTCAAGAAGTGGGCTCCATGAGATGGCCAAACATCCTTGGATGGACTTGAGCTGGTTGCCTGCTTTGACGCAAGTCACATCTTTGAGCAAAGGATCTTCAGAAGTCAGCAGAATGCTTCCCTCTATGGCCACACCTCCCATGGGATCCGGAACCGTTACGAAGGCCTGGCTCAGAACCAAGCAGCCATCAGCATCATAACATGTTGAACATGTTGACATTCCAGAGACCCTCGTAGCATATTGAGGGCACTGACCTTGGCGGCAAAAACCATCCAGGAAGTCAGCTTCCAAACCGGCATCTTCATCTGCGCATTCACATCCAAAGATTGCTCCCTCTGCATCTTCTACTGAAACCGTTCCGCCACCGCAGTTGGAGGTGGCCCAAACGGGTCCTGATGGACAGAAGCTTGGACCGTTTTTTGCCAGACTCCAAAATGTGGGCTCAGCTAAGAGTGGATTCAGCTCCAAGGTCGTCAAGGCTTCATTCTGAAAAACACCGAAGAGGCTGGTTAAGCTACAGGATACTGTCTGCTTGGGCACCTGGAACCTTGAGAGAAGAGGCAATTCTACTGAAAGAAGGGCGGCATTTCCGAAGATGGCGAAGTAGGGAGACCTGATTGAAACCAGACTCTCCATTCGTACATGCTCCAACCGGGTGTTGTTAGTGATATAGAATGCATTCTCCTCGTCCTCAACATCACAATCTCCGAGTCCATAGTGGCAGCTGTTCTGAGGTGGTGGATGGGATCTTGTTTTGCCCCCGACATGGGCAAGCTTAGGAAGATCCACTCTGAAAAGGTTGGGCATGTTGTAGAGCCAAAAG
Source organism: Cladocopium goreaui (assembly GCA_947184155.2). Classification (NCBI taxonomy): domain Eukaryota; class Dinophyceae; order Suessiales; family Symbiodiniaceae; genus Cladocopium; species Cladocopium goreaui. The sequence goes on along the minus strand of CAMXCT020001892.1, from coordinate 13,848 downwards.
CTCCCCACCACTTTGGTCAGTTGCTGCATGGATAGGTCGGAAGCGACAGCCATCCCTCCTAGGATCAGATCTTCCCAAACAGTGTGCAATGAGGGCAGCGATAATGACTTCAAAGCATCAAGGTTGTACATTTCCAGGTCCTCCTCGATGTCTGACAACTTCGGCATGGAAATGGCGGAACAAACAGGCAAATTGTGAATCTCTACATCTTCCTTCACCTTTTGAAGAGAAGGCATTGAAACTGAGCCAAGGGAGTAGCAATGGTGAACCTCAAAATCTTCTCCAATCACTTCCAGAGCAGGAAGGGTCAGACTCTGAAGTCGCACCAAGTGAAAAAACTCTGTATCTTCACCTACGAAGGAAAGCACTGGGAGTCGAATGGATCTCAGGTCATCCATGACGTAGACGACCAGGTCTTCCCCAATCTTTTTCAGGGAAGGAAAGTCAATTTCCTGCAGGCCACTGCTACTAATGATGAGGTCCCATCTGATCTCTTCCAGGGAGGCGGCTCCGATCAGCTCCAAAACAGGGTTGCTGTCGATCAGTAGGTGCAAACCGACAAAGGTAAGGCTGTTGAAGGAGACTCTTTCCAAGACCCGGTTGCTCCCGACCTCAAGGGTCCTGTCAACCTTTCGCAAATGTGTAAACGTCACAGTGGATAATGCTTCATTGTGCCGCACCACCAAGTTCTCATTCACACTTTTCAACCCATCCAAACGGAAAGTCTCTGTCACAAGCTTGGGAAGCTGCATAAAAACGAGGGAACCCCGAACTCTCTCAAGTTTCGGCAGCAAAATGCTCGTGAGCGACAAAGCACCTGTAACTGAGAGGCTTCCCACGATCTCTGTCACCTTCCTGGAGGCAATGCATTTCACATCGCTGGGACCAGCGTTGCCTCCAGGACCAAAGCGCAGTGTCGCGATGAGTACACCATTGGAGTCAACATGAAAATGGTTCTCCAAAAGGAAACAGTACGAGGGAAAATTCATTCCCTGGGTCTGCAACAATTGCGCAGTGCCTGGGAGGGTCTCATTACCAAATCCTGCATGTCCTGTCCCCTGCATGTTCGCGCCCGAATGCTCACCAGCCACTCCCAAAAATATGCTTTGACAGGAAATCCACCAAACAAGCCAGAAGGGAACGAAGCGAAACGGATGTCCATTCTTGTGCTGCTTGACCAAATCTCCAAATTGGGTCAATCCAAAACCAAGGTGAAGGGACGCAGTGTCAGCTCTTCCATATTCAGACCCACTCGCCATAAGGTGAACCTGGCTTGCAAAAAACACATCACAAACCGTGAGCACTTGAAAAATAGTGTCCTTTTCCAGTGAAAAGAAAGGTGCTTACTTACGTTTATACATGATACATTACATAATCAACATATAATCTGAAAGTTCGGAGGAATTCTGAATGAAGCCTCTCTGTGGTGCCATAACTTGCACATACTTGCACCATTATGCTTCATGGCCTGCGAGCTGCAGTTCCAAATCAGCCAGAATGACCAACGAGGGCAACTGTGTCCCGAGCTGCGATGAAAATGGGATACCCCAATACCGAATGATGCTATACAATCTACAGCGAAAGCCACGTGCTAATACCACTAATCTCGAGTCTCGAGTCGATAGATCAATCAATGTTGGTCCGAGATTCACTGCATAGCACTTCTACCCTGGATAATGGTGTTTCGAATGCAAATGCAACCTTTGATGTTCTTTTTCTGGGGAGGCGACTTCCACGCAAGTGTGCTGTCTTTCTTAGAGCCAGCTACGTCGGCTTGTTCATGGCATGTTAAGATGCATGATGCATCCCTAAAGCAAAGTACAACGTCCGAAACCATCCGAAACCCAGCAGAGCCGCACAGGGCTGATAACTATTGAATACTATTGATAACTGGTTCATGATATTTCAGGATAGTTCATGCAGCGAAAGCCAACTTCGTCAACTTTTTTCGCTGTTATGCTCCATCACAGGGACCTGCACAAAGAAAACGTCGTGACATGTTATGCAAGGCCGTGTCAAACCCAAGCATGACTCATGCACAACCCGACTGTCCTGGCCTGCACGGACTGCCTACGATCGCAAAGGAAATAACGGAGGGATTGACGCTAGACTGAACACATGGAAGGAACATGAAGGAACTAATTGTACTCAATGAATTTCAATGAATTTCAATGATATACGATTGGTTGATATTGGCTGCCTGTTTTTGCTTGCTCCTTTTGCATGCGAATGTCCAGCATCTTAGAGCCCAAAAATATGGCAGCTCGCAAAAATCCCACAGCTATCGGTTGGTTTCACCTGCAAGTCGGAACAGAGACAATGCCAGCATTTGGACCGATCCCTGGCATGAACAAGGCATGTATGAATATAACACGCGCCCACATTATATATATATATATATTATATATATATACACACCTGATATTGCACCTATGATACCCACAGGAACACAAAATTTGCAAAAACCCGACATCGAATAAACAGTTGACCATTGACACCAGGCAAAAACCAGCAAACACATGACAAAGACAAACATGAATAGTTCACCATCCTTACCACCGGCTTCCAAGGGCACCTTTGAACCGGTATGAGGTCGACACTTGCAAATTCATGGGCAGAGCTGCCGAACTGCCTTGTACGTGAACGGCAATTTCCCGCTGTGCATCAAAAGTGCCAGACCGTGCCGGAGCTACACTAGGAGCTGTATGTTAAAACTGTTTAAAGTTTAAAGATATTCAAAGGCAAAAGCTGCGGGCTGTACACTCTACACTGCAGCAGCCACGGTGTGGGAGTACCCCTGGAATCTCAGCAGGATAAGCTACCACTATCGCCTAAAGCATCCTAAAGCCAGAGATTCAGCTGCAAAAGCTCTGAGGCGTGCAAGTGCTGCAAGGGTGTACAGTGGCATACAATGGCGTATGGCCTCAGGGATCATGCCTTCTGGCAGCTCTGTAATACGGAGCAAATCGACTAGGAGATACCCATGGCTGAACGACGTTCTCTTCGAAGTCATAGCTGTTCTCCATGGCCCAGTCATAAAATACAGAGGTGCATCTTTCGGGGCTCCTTCCACACCCAAGATTTGCAAAAAATGGGTCAGGGCACGTCTTCGTGGTGCGTCGAAGGTGATAGCTTTCCCGGCACGACCAAGGTCGAAGCCATAGAACTGGTGCATTTTCCACACAGAAGTCTGGCGAGTTGCAATTCAAGTTCACCAATGCAGGTGCGCAGCCGCGCTCAAGGCTTGGGACCTTGCTGGTTTGATGAAAGAGGATCATGAGATAAAAAAGGGGCACGCTTGAGATGCACCTCTCCAGATAATCTGGACAGAATGCAACAACGTCCAAAAGACAACAAACACATGTCAAAAGTGGAGAAACATGCAAAACAAGTGACAATCAAATGACTTCAATCAAGCAGAGAGCGTGCAAGATTGAACCTTGATATTGATATTGGATTTATATAAATGGATTTAATTGGATCCAAGAGATTGGACAAGATTTGTGGGGAATTCAGTGACAGGACCGCATGTTTTCCGTGTTTTGCCTTATGCCTATGCCTTGCACCTTGCGACGAATATCGTAAAATCGACGAATATTGTGGTTACGTGTCCTTGCGTTTTTCCAAGCACCATCCAGCACTTGTCACTGTCTAAGGCATACGGAATGACTATGAATGGCTATGACTAATTATAATATGAATGACTAACGTAAGAAACTGTGTGCATCTGTGTGCTGTCATCATTGTCATCTCCAGTCCAAGACACAAGAATCACCAATCAATCCAATCAACACGCACACTGGCGGGAAGTTCTTGCGTACGGGAATCGCTTCTAAAATCTCTGAGTCTGAGATAGTCTCACTACATCTTACTATGATATTTCTCAAGCGATGCAAAGCAGGAGATGTTGAACCCGCAAGTTCTGACAAGCTGGGAAAGGTATGGAAAGGTTAAGAACATCGAGATGGCAACGCAAAATCAGCACCACAACGCCGCATGCAAAGTTCTCGGATAGCATCGGTTCTGTTAAGTTTCCTAGTGACCAATGGTGGTACTGAAATCATCTGAAATCTATGGGTTCTCCTCTATTCTTGGGGTCAAAAGGCACTTGATCCCTACTCATCGCCCAGTGCCGAAATGTCAACTGTAAAACTGCAGTGTGAATCATCCAAAAACTCGGAACCAACACGTCGTCTCACTGTTTAACCTGTTTCTCACTTCAATTCGTTTGACTTCAACTATAGACTATAGACATGCCTTTGTCGAAACATGTCGAAAATATCCGGTACGGTATCATGTGACTGAAACACTTACATCCGAGTCAGACACAAACTACTGTAGCATGGTTTCCCAGCAACTACTTTGATTGTTTTAAATATTCAAGGATAGTTCTTTAATGTTCTTTATGTGTATGCTGCACCTGTCGTTTGCAATGCGGACTAAGCCATCGGCATGAAGTCCTCCCTTGCCCAAGCTGGGGTGGAAACGAATCACGAAGAATTGTCCGCAAAGGCCGCTCTTCACCGAATCCAGATTGATGCTCTGCAGTTTCTCATTCTTCTGAATCCACACGCCAGTGTTGAGAATCTCCAGTTGCGGGAAGCTGATGCGTACCAACTTTGGATTGTGCGCAATCAAAATGGGCCTTGCTTCTTGTCCCCGCACTTGCCATCTGAATGCTCCTGTGTAGAGCCTGATATCTCTGCTGCCATCTCGTTCCCCGATCCGCGCAGTGCTGTTTCCAACCCTCCGCAAGGATGTCAAGTCGAAGTGGGTCAAGGCGAGATTGTCAGTGATCAGCATTCCACCACCCTCACGAGCAGCCACGTATTCCAACAACGGCAGCGTCACAGTCACCAGGTTGGGATTCCCGAAGAGTAGGAAATCTTCATCGATTCGACGAAGCTGCGGCACATCCAAGGATTGTAGCTGTGCACACAAATATACTTCGAAATCTTCGTCAACGTGCTCCAGATTCGGAAAGAAATCTTGGCCGAATTCCAAGATGGCTGTATTGTCAAAGAACTCCAGATCCTCACCAATGAGTTTCAACGATGCAAATCTGATGGCCGTCAAAGCGTCATTGGTGTAGAGCTCCAGATCCTCTCCAACTTGAATCAAATTCGGGAAAGAGATAGTTTCGAGGCTGTGGAGGACGTACATCTCCAGATCTTCGTCGATCTCCAGCAACTTGAGCATATTCAAACGTTCAAGTCTCCAGCAAAAGGATAGCACCAAATCCTCTCCAATCAGCTCCAAAGCTGGAAAGTCAATGGTTGTGACTTTGTTGAGCTGCCACATGCGAAGGTGAGATTTGGTTCTTCGCAGAAGTGGAAATTGGAAGATCTCCAAACCCGGGTTGGACGACAAGAAAACGCTGCCAGATTGGCTCAAAGCTGGAAGCTCCAGACTCTGCAAGGAACTCATGCCCTGCAAGGACAAGCGACCACCAACTTGCTCCAAAGCTGGGAAGTTGACTTCAGAGAGTGCCAGATTTCCCTGGATCACCAAATCCAAATCAACCTTCTCCAACCCAGGGGCAACTATTTGATGCAAAGCCACATTACCAGAAACGGCAATACTCCCATTCACCACAATCAACTGCTGCAAGTTGATGGTTTCAAGAAGTGGGCTCCATGAGATGGCCAAACATCCTTGGATGGACTTGAGCTGGTTGCCTGCTTTGACGCAAGTCACATCTTTGAGCAAAGGATCTTCAGAAGTCAGCAGAATGCTTCCCTCTATGGCCACACCTCCCATGGGATCCGGAACCGTTACGAAGGCCTGGCTCAGAACCAAGCAGCCATCAGCATCATAACATGTTGAACATGTTGACATTCCAGAGACCCTCGTAGCATATTGAGGGCACTGACCTTGGCGGCAAAAACCATCCAGGAAGTCAGCTCCCAAGCCGGCATCTTCATCTGCGCATTGACATCCAAAGATTGCTCCCTCTGCATCTTCTACTGAAACCGTTCCGCCACCGCAGTTGGAGGTGGCCCAAACGGGTCCTGATGGACAGAAGCTTGGACCGTTTTTTGCCAGACTCCAAAATGTGGGCTCAGCTAAGAGTGGATTCAGCTCCAAGGTCGTCAAGGCTTCATTCTGAAAAACACCGAAGAGGCTGGTTAAGCTACAGGATACTGTCTGCTTGGGCACCTGGAACCTTGAGAGAAGAGGCAATTCTACTGAAAGAAGGGCGGCATTTCCGAAGATGGCGAAGTAGGGAGACCTGATTGAAACCAGACTCTCCATTCGTACATGCTCCAACCGGGTGTTGTTAGTGATATAGAATGCATTCTCCTCGTCCTCAACATCACAATCTCCGAGTCCATAGTGGCAGCTGTTCTGAGGTGGTGGATGGGATCTTGTTTTGCCCCCGACATGGGCAAGCTTAGGAAGATCCACTCTGAAAAGGTTGGGCATGTTGTAGAGCCAAAAGCTCCCCACCACTTTGGTCAGTTGCTGCATGGATAGGTCGGAAGCGACAGCCATCCCTCCTAGGATCAGATCTTCCCAAACAGTGTGCAATGAGGGCAGCGATAATGACTTCAAAGCATCAAGGTTGTACATTTCCAGGTCCTCCTCGATGTCTGACAACTTCGGCATGGAAATGGCGGAACAAACAGGCAAATTGTGAATCTCTACATCTTCCTTCACCTTTTGAAGAGAAGGCATTGAAACTGAGCCAAGGGAGTAGCAATGGTGAACCTCAAAATCTTCTCCAATCACTTCCAGAGCAGGAAGGGTCAGACTCTGAAGTCGCACCAAGTGAAAAAACTCTGTATCTTCACCTACGAAGGAAAGCACTGGGAGTCGAATAGATCTCAGGTCATCCATGACGTAGACGACCAGGTCTTCCCCAATCTTTTTCAGGGAAGGAAAGTCAATTTCCTGCAGGCCACTGCTACTAATGATGAGGTCCCATCTGATCTCTTCCAGGGAGGCGGCTCCGATCAGCTCCAAAACAGGGTTGCTGTCGATCAGTAGGTGCAAACCGACAAAGGTAAGGCTGTTGAAGGAGACTCTTTCCAACACCCGGTTGCTCCCGACCTCAAGGGTCCTGTCAACCTTTCGCAAATGTGTAAACGTCACAGTGGATAATGCTTCATTGTGCCGCACCACCAAGTTCTCATTCACACTTTTCAACCCATCCAAACGGAAAGTCTCTGTCACAAGCTTGGGAAGCTGCATAAAAACGAGGGAACCCCGAACTCTCTCAAGTTTCGGCAGCAAAATGCTCGTGAGCGACAAAGCACCTGTAACTGAGAGGCTTCCCACGATCTCTGTCACCTTCCTGGAGGCAATGCATTTCACATCGCTGGGACCAGCGTTGCCTCCAGGACCAAAGCGCAGCGTTGCGATGAGTACACCATTGGAGTCGACATGAAAATGGTCCTCCAAAAGGAAACAGTACGAGGGAAAATTCATTCCCTGGGTCTGCAACAATTGCGCAGTGCCTGGGAGGGTCTCATTACCAAATCCTGCATGTCCTGTCCCCTGCATGTTCGCGCCCGAATGCTCACCAGCCACTCCCGAAAATATGCTTTGACAGGAAACCCACCAAACAAGCCAGAAGGGAACGAAGCGAAACGGACGTCCATTCTTGTGCTGCTTGACCAAATCTCCAAATTGGGTCAGTCCAAAACCAAGGTGAAGGGACGCAGTGTCAGCTCTTTCATCTTCAGACCCACTCGCCATCAGGTGAACCTGGCTTGCAAAAAACACATCAAAAACCATGAGCACTTGAAAAATAGTGTCCTTTCCAGTGAAAAGGCGATTACTTACATTTACTTAATATAATTAATTAAATCTTAATCATACATTATATAATCAACATATAATCTGAAAAGTTCAGAGGAATTCTGAATGAAGCCTCTCTGTGGTGCCATAACTTGCACCATTATGCTTCATGGCCTGCGAGCTGCAGTTCCAAATCAGCCAGAATGACCAGCGAGGGCAACTGTGTCCCCAGCTGCGATGAAAATGGGATAGCCCAATACCGAATGATGCTATACAATCTACAGCGAAAGCCACGTCTAATCTTGAGTCGATAGATCAATGTTGGTCCGAGATTCACTGCATAGCACTTCTACCCTGGATAATGGTGTTTCGAATGCAAATGCAATCTTTGATGTTCTTTTTCTGGGGAGGCGACTTTCATGCAAGTGTGCTGTCTTTCTTAGAGCCAGCTACGTCGGCTTGTTCATGGCATGTTAAGATGCATGATGCATCCCTAAAGCAAAGTACAACGTCCGAAACCATCCGAAACGCAGCAGAGCCGCACAGGGCTGATAACTATTGATAACTGGTTCATGATACTTCAGGATGGTTCATGCAGAGAATGGTAACTTCGTCAACTTTTTTCCGCGCTGTTGTGCTCCATCTCAGGGACCTACCAAGAAAACGTCGTGACATGTCGTGACATGTGCAAGGCCGTGTCAAACCCAAGCATGACTCATGCACAACCCGACTCTCCTGGCCTGCACGGACTGCCTACGATTGCCAAGGAAATAACGGAGGGATTGACGCTAGACTGAACACATGGAAGGAACATGAAGGAACTAATTGTACTCAATGAATTTCAATGATATACGATGGATGATATACGATTGGTTGATATTGGCTGCCTGATTTGCTTGCTCCTTCTGCATGCGAATGTCCAGCATCTTAGAGCCCCAAAAAAACTGCAGCTCGCAAAAATCCCACAGCTATCGGTTGGTTTCACCTGCAAGTCGGAACAGAGACAATGCCAGCATTTGGACCGATCCCTGGCATGAACAAGGCATGAATGAATATAATACAAATAATAAATAAATAAATCAATCAATAAATAAATAAATAAAAATATATATATATACACACCTGATATTGCACCTATGATACCCACAGGAACACAAAATTTGCAAAAACCCGACATCGAATAAACAGTTGACCATTGACACCAGGCAAAAACTAGGAAACACATGACAAAGACAAACATGAATAGTTCACCATCCTTACCACCGGCTTCCAAGGGCACCTTTGAACCGGTATGAGGTCGACACTTGCAAATTCATGGGCAGAGCTGCCGAACTGCCTTGTACGTGAACGGCAATTTCCCGCTGTGCATCAAAAGTGCCAGACCGTGCCGGAGCTACACTAGGAGCTGTATGTTAAAACTATTTAAAGTTTAAAGATATTCAAAGGCAAAAGCTGCGGGCTGTACACTCTACACTGCAGCAGCCACGGTGTGGGAGTACCCCTGGAATCTCAGCAGGATAAGCTACCACTATCGCCTAAAGCCAGAGATTCAGCTGCAAAAGCTCTGAGGCGTGCAAGTGCTGCAAGGGTGTACAGTGGCATACAATGGCGTATGGCCTCAGGGATAATGCCTTCTGGCAGCTCTGTAATACGGAGCAAATCGACTAGGAGATACCCATGGCTGAACGACGTTCTCTTCGAAGTCATAGCTGTTCTCCATGGCCCAGTCATAAAATACAGAGGTGCATCTTTCGGGGCTCCTTCCACACCCAAGATTTGCAAAAAATGGGTCAGGGCACGTCTTTGTGGTGCGTCGAAGGTGATAGCTTTCCCGGCACGACCAAGGTCGAAGCCATAGAACTGGTGCATTTTCCACACAGAAGTCTGGCGAGTTACAATTCAAGTTCACCAATGCAGGTGCGCAGCCGCGCTCAAGGCTTGGGACCTTGCTGGTTTGATGAAAGAGGATCATGAGATAAAAAATGGGCACGCTTGAGATGCACCTCTCCAGATAATCTGGACAGAATGCAACAGCGTCCAAAAACGACAACATACGACAACATACGACAACAAACACATGTCAAAAGTGGAGAAACATGCAAAACAAGTGCCAATCAAATGACTTCAATCAAGCAGAGAGCGTGCAAGATTGAACATTGATATTTATATTGGATTTATATAAATGGATTTAATTGGATCCAAGAGATCGGACAAGATTTGTGGGGAATTCAGTGACAGGACCGCATGTTCTCCGTGTTTTGCTTTATGCCTATGCCTTGCACCTTGCGGTGAATATCGTAAAATCGACGAATATTGTGGTTACGTGTCCTTGCGTTTTTCCAAGCACCATCCAGCACTTGTCACTGTCTAAGACATACGGAATGACTATGAATGGCTATGACTAAATATAATGATCCCCGTCTGTACTCCAACGTGGGGTACAGTCCTAGAAAAAAATCGGTCTAAAATTATGACCCCTAACCTTTGAGAGAGGATGATTGTTCTATCAGTGGATGATTGGCCTGGTGATGCGACTTTTTTCCTGTGGGGCCAACCTTTGAAGATCATCCGCAAGTATTCAGTCAAAAAAGGTCCAGCCCCTTGGATTTTATTTTTGACCCCTGCGCCTTGGCCTCTTGAAGTCACTTTGGCCTCATGAAGGTGAACATATGTGTTTGTACCCTTTTGCAAAGTCATGTAAAGAATCATACCCCCTCAATTAATCATGGTACATTTTTTCCTGGGGTTTGACATTTAGATATGTTCTAGTAAACTCCCATTTGATCCATCCACCTTCAAATTCCTGGCTACTAACCTTGGGAATTCTACAAACTTACCCGTTATCAGAGTCATTCATGATTGATTTCCTGATGCCTTACATACACAGACTGATAGATCAACCCCCCCTCAATCACAACAGGCAGAAATTGATTTCCTGTCACTGTACGTCAGGAAGCTTTCAGGAAAAAAAATATGGGCCTTTTTTGGTATGATATTTTATTCCTGGCCCCATATCATGCCCCGGGACCCTCACCCACTGTCTGCTAGATTTTTGGAAAATAGTGTTTTTTAAAAAGCGTACTGAACCCCCAGGAAAAAAAACTGGTAGTACAGAGGAGGGTTATAATATGAATGACTAACGTAAGAAACTGTGTGCATCTGTGTGCTGTCATCATTGTCATCTCCAGTCCAAGACACAAGAATCAGAATCACCAATCAATCCAATCAACACGCGCACTGGCGGGAAGTTCTTGCATTGCGTACGGGAATCGCTTCTAAAATCTCTGAGTCTGAGATAGTCTCACTACATCTTACTATGATATTTCTCAAGCGATCCAAAGCAGGAGATGTTGAACCCGCAAGTTCTGACAAGCTGGGAAAGGTATGGAAAGGTTAAGAACATCGAGATGGCAAGGCAAAATCAGCACCACAACGCCGCATGCAAAGTCCTCGGATAGCATCGGTTCTGTTAAGTTTCCTAGTGACCAATGGTGGTACTGAAATCTATGGGTTCTCCTCTATTCTTGGGGCCAAAACGCATTGTTTGGAGGGTTCACTTTTGTGGCAAGAAAGTTTGGGAGACTTTTTTTTGGAAAAAAAACTGTAGTTAATGAGAGGCAAACTTTTTTCCAAAAGCAATTGCCAAATTCAAACTCCAAGCCTTTCCCAAGGAGCCAATCCCTTGTTAAACCCTTATTAAACAACAACTTTTCCACAATTTTCCAAGGCCCTGGACCAGGAGAGGCTCCATTTCACTTTAGTAGGTTTGTTTGCTGGGTTCACTATTGCAGCAAGCTGTGCCAGACCAGCTCCTGGAAGCCCAGAAGAGAAGCAAGCCTTTTCCAAAAGCAATTGCCAAATTCAAACTCCAAGCTTTTAAATACTACTACAACTACTTCAAGTACTACAAGCACTACAAGTACTACAAGTACTACAGGTACTACAAGTACTACAGGTACTACAGGTACTACAAGTACTACAAGTACTACAAGTACTACAAGTACTACAAGTGATACAAGTACTACAAGTACTACAAGTACTACAAGTACCACAAGTACTACAATTACTACAGGTACTACAAGTACTACAGGTACTACAAGTACTACATGCACTACAAGTACTAAAAGTACTACAAGTACTAAAAGTACTACAAGTACTACAAGTACTACAAGTACTACAGGTACTACAAGTACTACAAGTACTACAAGTACTACAAGTACTACAAGTACTACAAGTACCACAAGTTCATCGGCAAAAAACAGTTTTAATTAGATTTCAATTGTAGCCAATTGAAATCATTACTTAAGTGAGATTTTTTTTCCTGGGAAGAAATTTTTTGTTTTTCCACTTTAAAGAGAGTCCAAATATTGTTTAGGGGGAGGGGGGGGCCCCACACTAATCAGGACCCAACATTACTTTGATTGTTTCAAGGATAGTTCTTTATGTGTATGCTGCACCTGTCGTTTGCAATGCGGACTAAGCCATCGGCATGAAGTCCTCCCTTGCCCAAGCTGGGGTGGAAACGAATCACGAAGAATTGTCCGCAAAGGCCGCTCTTCACCGAATCCAGATTGATGCTCTGCAGTTTCTCATTCTTCTGAATCCACACGCCAGTGTTGAGAATCTCCAGTTGCGGGAAGCTGATGCGTACCAACTTTGGATTGTGCGCAATCAAAATGGGCCTTGCTTCTTGTCCCCGCACTTGCCATCTGAATGCTCCTGTGTAGAGCCTGATATCTCTGCTGCCATCTCGTTCCCCGATCCGCGCAGTGCTGTTTCCAACCCTCCGCAAGGATGTCAAGTCGAAGTGGGTCAAGGCGAGATTGTCAGTGATCAGCATTCCACCACCCTCACGAGCAGCCACGTATTCCAACAACGGCAGCGTCACAGTCACCAGGTTGGGATTCCCGAAGAGTAGGAAATCTTCATCGATTCGACGAAGCTGCGGCACATCCAAGGATTGTAGCTGTGCACACAAATATACTTCGAAATCTTCGTCAACGTGCTCCAGATTCGGAAAGAAATCTTGGCCGAATTCCAAGATGGCTGTATTGTCAAAGAACTCCAGATCCTCACCAATGAGTTTCAACGATGCAAATCTGATGGCCGTCAAAGCGTCATTGGTGTAGAGCTCCAGATCCTCTCCAACTTGCATCAACTTCGGGAAAGAGATAGTTTCGAGGCTGTGGAGGACGTACATCTCCAAATCTTCGTCGATCTCCAGCAACTTGAGCATATTCAAACGTTCAAGTCTCCAGCAAAAGGATAGCACCAAATCCTCTCCAATCAGCTCCAAAGCTGGAAAGTCAATGGCTGTGACTTTGTTGAGCTGCCACATGCGAAGGTGAGATTTGGTTCTTCGCAGAAGTGGAAATTGGAAGATCTCCAAACCCGGGTTGGACGACAAGAAAACGCTGCCAGATTGGCTCAAAGCTGGAAGCTCCAGACTCTGCAAGGAACTCATGCCCTGCAAGGACAAGCGACCACCAACTTGCTCCAAAGCTGGGAAGTTGACTTCAGAGAGTGCCAGATTTCCCTGGATCACCAAATCCAAATCAACCTTCTCCAACCCAGGGGCAACTATTTGATGCAAAGCCACATTACCAGAAACGGCAATACTCCCATTCACCACAATCAACTGCTGCAAGTTGATGGTTTCAAGAAGTGGGCTCCATGAGATGGCCAAACATCCTTGGATGGACTTGAGCCGGTTGCCTGCTTTGACGCAAGTCACATCTTTGAGCAAAGGATCTTCAGAAGTCAGCAGAATGCTTCCCTCTATGGCCACACCTCCCATGGGATCCGGAACCGTTACGAAGGCCTGGCTCAGAACCAAGCAGCCATCAGCATCATAACATGTTGAACATGTTGACATTCCAGAGACCCTCGTAGCATATTGAGGGCACTGACCTTGGCGGCAAAAACCATCCAGGAAGTCAGCTTCCAAACCGGCATCTTCATCTGCGCATTCACATCCAAAGATTGCTCGCTCTGCATCTTCTACTGAAACCGTTCCGCCACCGCAGTTGGAGGTGGCCCAAACGGGTCCTGATGGACAGAAGCTTGGACCGTTTTGTGCCAGACTCCAAAATGTGGGCTCAGCTA
>CAMXCT020001891.1:663090-679789 GCA_947184155.2 Cladocopium goreaui | reverse complement strand
GACTGCTTGGCAGGTTCACCCAGCCCAATGTCAAGCTTCGAAGATTGCTTGGCAGGTTCACTCCTTCCAGGCTCTGGTTGAAACTATCCCCGAATGTCAAGCTCTGAAGATTGCTTGGCAGGTTCACTCCTTCCAGGCTCTGGTCGAAGTAATCCCCGAATGTCAAGCTCTGAAGATTGCTTGGCAGGTTCACTCCTTCCAGGCTCTGGTTGAAGTCACGGCCGAATGTCAGGCTCTGAAGGTTGCTTGGCAGGTTCACTCCTTCCAGGCTCTGGTTGAAGTCATCACCGAATGTCAAGCTCTGAAGATTGATTGGCAGGTTCACTCCTTCCAGTCCCTGGTTGAAGCTACCGCCGAATGTCAAGCTCTGAAGATTGCTTGGCAGATTCACTCCTGCCAGGCTCTGGTTGAAATCAGGGCCGAATGTCAAGCTCTGAAGATTGCTTGGCAGGTTCACTCCTTCCAGGCTCTGGTTGAAACTATCGCCGAATGTCAAGCTCTGAAGATTGCTTGGCAGGTTCACTCCTGCCAGGCTCTGGTTGAAATCAGGGCCGAAGGTCAAGCTCTGAAGATTGCTTGGCAGGTTCACTCCTTCCAGGCTCTGGTTGAAGCTACCACCGAATGTCAAGCTCTGAAGATTGCTTGACAGGTTCACTCCTTCCAGGCTCTGGTTGAAGTCACGGCCGAATGTCAGGCTCTGAAGATTGCTTGGCAGCTTCACTCCTTCCAGGCTCTGGTCGAAGTAGTACCCGAATGTCAAGCTCTGAAGATTGCTTGGCAGGTTCACTCCTTCCAGGCTCTGGTCGAAGTAATCCCCGAATGTCAAGCTCTGAAGATTGCTTGGCAGGTTCACTCCTTCCAGGCTCTGGTCGAAGTAATACCCGAATGTCAAGCTCTGAAGATTGCTTGGCAGGTTCACTCCTTCCAGGCTCTGGTTGAAACTATCGCCGAATGTCAAGCTCTGAAGATTTGCTTGGCAGGTTCACTCCTTCCAGGCTCTGGTCGAAGTAATACCCGAATGTCAAGCTCTGAAGATTGCTTGGCAGGTTCACTCCTTCCAGGCCCTGGTTGAAGCTACCGCCGAATGTCAAGCTCTGAAGATTGCTTGGCAGGTTCACTCCTTCCAGGCTCTGGTTGAAGCTACCGCCGAATGTCAAGCTCTGAAGATTGCTTGGCAGGTTCACTCCTTCCAGGCTCTGGTTGAAGTCACGGCCGAATGTCAAGCTCCGAAGATTGCTTGGCAGGTTCACTCCTTCCAGGCTCTGGTTGAAGCTACCGCCGAATGTCAAGCTCTGAAGATTGCTTGGCAGGTTCACTCCTTCTAGGCTCTGGTTGAAGTCAATCCCGAATCTCAAGCTCTGGAGATTGCTTGGCAGGTTCACTCCTTTCAGGCTCTGGTTGAAGTTATGGCGGAATGTCAAGATCTGAAGATTCCTTGGCAGGTCAAACTGTACAGTAGATGCACCTACGATCTGCGTGATCCCCTGTAGAACAAACTCTCCCGCAGGGACTGGAGATCCTTGCCTCTGGATGAAACACCAGGCTGCATACAAATCTGTTGGAACAGAAGTGCCAGAGAGTGTCTCTTCTTTGCTCACAATGCCTTGCTCTTGCAGTGTTTGATGGAGCATGAGCTGCGCACCAAGGTACTGCAAGGTGAGTTGTTCGCCTTTCTTTGGTTGAAACTGCTTTGAGACCAGCTGATGTACTTCGCAACCCAAAGAGCAAGAACTAAGTTTCAACATAAGCCCTTCACCATTCAGCCGTAGTACATGAAGATCAATCAGGTCTGAGTCACTATTGGGCACCACATAGCCGGCACAACTGGTAGGAGCACTGGTGGACATCTGTTCAACCTCCGTGAGGGACACCGGGCTTTGCCGGTATCGGGAGTGTATCTTCTAGGGATGAATCATATCAACGGTTTCTCCAAGTGTGGACAGCAAACAATCATGACGGACCCAAAAAAAAACGTGTGGGAAGGAAACTGCGGTAAAAGAAGGGGCACACACACACACACACTTACAGAATTTAGAATCGCTCACCCGTACCCTTTGTGCTTGCGGGGATGAGGCTATGATCTGGTCTGGAGTTGCAATCTTTGCAGATCAGGACGTCTTGGGCCTCACACGTAAAACTTCAAGCTCTACACCCAGATGATGCTAGTGAGTTACCAGTCTCTCAACAAACAGCCTCAGCCAGAGAATCGCCCAATTCTAGAGGCAAGTAGTCTTTCAACTCCAACCCCATGAATGGTAGGGTTTATCTTATGTTATCTTTATTGGAGGAAAGGTCAATGTCCGTGACATTGCATCCCCCATTTGATGATCCCATTGCATCCAAAAAGATCTGAGTTACACACTGACCAAAGCGTCCCAAGTTGCTGGTGCCACATATTGAACCATCCCAATCCCACATGATGTGTGTCGTATGCCGGGTCCGGTCCAAGGATTCGATTGATTTGATGAGTTTAATGTATAACTCTGTATAACTGTATGTATAAAACTGTATAACTATATGTATAACTTGGGATATTCAGCCAGCAAAAAGTTCAAACAGAACCATCCCTGCCAGGGTCCTTCTTCTGCTCTGCCGGGGCTACACCACCCAACCTGAAGTGTGGATCAGGATGCTGCAGATGCCCAGGATTGAGAACCAAGATGAATTGGGTTCATAGCCCAACCTCTGTAAGTTATGAAATCACTGCATGTTCCATCCTATTTCTCACATATAGTGGCGAAACAGCAGTCGTCTGATAAGATGACCTATGACCTCTCTCTGCTATATGATGTATCACTCACTTTTTCTTGTAACTGTTCAATGACGCTGCTGTTTTCCAAGGATTTCTTTGTTGTTTTTCTATCGCTGCTTCCTTCACCCCTCCCAGATCTCCCAGCCCAATCAGCCAAGATCAGCCCCAAGGTACCTGGAGAGCCGTCCCAGGACCCTCTCATCATCAGAGGCTAAGATCTGGTAAGGGACAGGACGACCTCCCTCGAAACGCCGGGGCCTGACATGACAAGGCACGGTGCATGAAGGTGAAACATGCCAAAGCATGGGTGGATGATGTTGGATTCAAAGATGTTGAAACCTCGAAGATAATCACTTAATCTAAAGAAAATGGAATCGGATAGATGTAACTGAGGTTTTCGGAACTGTTTTTCGAGTGGGTCAGTGAACTTTTCGGAACTTTTGGTGGGCTGGGTGCTGGTATACTACGACAACTTTCCACTTGAAATCGCTGAAACTGCATCCAGGATACTGCACGGGCCTAGCGGTACTGAGGCAGTGACAGGTCCAGAAGTTTGCTGATGCGAACCTGATTTGAAGGTGTTTTCTGCGCTCCGCACAGATTTTTCAGAGTTTCTTGGGTTCATTTTTCCGTGGGAACCAATTAAAATCCAGATGAAGCCTCAAACCAGTACCCTCTTGGTAATTTAACATATAGCTATTGAAAATGGCCATTTATAGTGAGTTGTTCCATTAGAAATTGTGATTTTTCATAGTTCTGTTAGTTTACCAGAGGGTAATCCAGATGAAGCCTCAAACCAGTGACCCAAATCACCAACCAGTCCCACCCGAAACCATTTTGGACCTGAACCTGCTCAGTGATGAAACCACTTTCAACCTGAGAAGGAGGCATCAAACAAGCTGAAAACATCCCAAGAAAAATCAATCCTTTCACTTCTTCAGCCAAAAAATCACTAATGACTGCATCTGCTCTCTGTTGAAATCACTGGATATACCTGGTTTTTGCCAACCATTTCCACGGCCCCAAGGTGGATGCCATTGTGTTCCATTGGTCCAGTGCTTGCGGGCTCTCATCCATATCATGGCCACCTCCTTCGGCATAGGCACCCATGCTGCCGCGAGATCTGGACATGTTCAAGCTCACTCTACTTCAAGGTGATTAGCACAATTCAATCTGGTTGGTGGTGCAATAACCATCTTGAAAAATATGAAAGTCAATGGGAAGGATGACATCCCATATATTATGGAAAACAAAATGTTTGAAACCACCAACCAGTCAATGGTTCAGATTTGTTTTTACAAACACACATTGATACATTGATAAATTTTATCAATGTATCAATGTCTGTTTGTCAGAATGACTCATCTTGACTCAAAAAACAAATCAGCTTCTCGAACCACAAAAACAACTCGTGAGGCGGACCAACCATCTTCAATTCGTACCAATCGAACCACCCCAACTTGACATCTTTACTTCCCAGAAATCTCCATGTCGCAGGTCCTTTCACTCTTTATCTACATTAATCATGTCTTTAAACCAACTCAACTTTCTTCAGAATCTTAAGGAGGTGGGTGCACCCCCTGTTTTCGTAAGATTTTTAAATTAAACTCAAAAAAATAAACCATAACTCAGTGTCCTGGTTTAGTCTAGCCAGTGCAAGGGATATGATTAATCTACACTAAACTAATGGGGATGAACCACCCATCCCCACCCATCCCCAACCCCCATCCCTTCCTGCCGAGGACATCGACGCCAAGGCATTCGGCTCCGTGTGCGGCGACGCCGACGCCGCCGCCGTGTTCGAGGCCATGGGACGCTCGTGTGCCGTGGCCGCGGGGCCGGCGGCAGAACCATGGCCTGGGTGGTGGTGAAGATCCAAAGGATCGATTGTTTTGGAGACCATGTTTTTTTTTGGGAATCATTCAGTGTTGATAAGTTGATTTGAACTCTAACTTGGGATTTACTTTCAGGGATATCCTTTTTTGAACCCATGTGGATCCATTGGGAGATATAGTGATGAAAAACATTGATTTCAAAGTTTCTAAGTCTAAGTCTGATGTAAATGCCGCCTATCACCTGCCTACTCGGGAACATGACATGGCTTTGCTGCACAAGTGAGTAGGTCTAATTTCCAGCACTCCCATCATCCATCAAGACATGTTTCTGAGGCTGATACTCGAAAAGAAATCCATGATCGACATGGTGGTCTTTTCTGTTGGCCCGGAAAGGGGCCAATAACTTGCAGCAAGCCAGCTCTAAATTAGTGGTGGACATTTGGGAAATTGATGATGACTCAGTATGCCTGCATTGTGGCATGTTATGTTCAGGTTCTGGTTGTTGGATGCTCTCACTGTATCTTGTCAGGTGGTCTCCATGCTCCAGTTTTATACTCTTTGGCTGAACAGGGACGCAGTTGATATCAGTTGATGTTGATGTTGAGACCTGTCAAAACAAATCATGAATCAACCAAACACCATTGATGTGCCGCTTGCTGCGGGGCGAATTTTAGAGCAGCAAGCTGTCTGGACTCAACACGTCAATCCAGCTCTCAACGCCCAACATTCCATCCTCTTTCGAATGTTGGGCCAACTCAAATGCTACCAATGCTACCCCTCCACACGACTCTCTTTTCGTGAATCTTTGCAGTGTCTTTGGCACCTGATGAATTACACCACTTGTTCGCCAACAGCTCTACAGCCAGCAGCCCAATGTAAGGTTCCAGCCACAGTTCTCCCCAATCTGTCGCCCAGTTCCCCTGGTGCCAGGCACTTCCGGAGGCCCTCTTTGAAGCTCGTGGGCGTCAACGGAAAGGACCGAGCCAACCTGGAAATATCCAAGGCTCGATCCGCTTGACACTTGGATGGCCGGGGGCGAAGCGATGCTGCAAGGGTATCACCCGTGGCCTGGGGACACTGGATGAACTGGATGACTCAGGGGACTATGGTTGATCCAGAAAAAAGGATGGCCAAGCATCTTTTGGTCAAGAACTAACAGTTGACATCACGTTACTAAGCATTGATCAACCTTGAAACTTCTGGTGGGTTTGAGAGAAAGAACATGAACAAACATATGTGTTTGGTGACTTGATTCAGCTGGGTCAAGTTCCATGACATACAGCCAGCCGCATTAGGTTTTGTGACAAGTTGAGCTCACAGCTCACAGCAAATTCACGAAATCTAACATCAAACCATCTTCCTTCAAACCCAACCCTATATCCCAAACCTCAAAGTATCCCAAAGTATCCCTGCCCTGCCTCGCACCAAACCTTGGCAATTTGCAGCTCACTCAACTGATCCGGTCCCTGCCAGTGGTAGATGCCCCGCAGTTCACCACCGTCCACCAGGTGTTTCAGCAGCAGCATCAACAGCGATGCTACGTCGCCCACGAAGGTAGGATACAACGGCTGGATGTTGAAGTCCACCCTGCCATATCGAAGCTGATCCAGGACGCCTCACAGTTTCTGCAGATGGGAAAGGGTAGGGGTAGGGGCCAAAACTTGGGTTTAAGTTGGCCTAGATAGAAGATGGGTTATTTTGGTATTAAACCATCATTTTTATGATTGATCCATTTTGGGGGGTTCATGCTCTTGGTGTGGCATCTTTCAGAAACATCAAGGTGAACAAGACCATGGCAATTTTTCAAGTGACATCTACAAGTAACGATAGTACATGACCTTTACCATCTGCAACTGAGTCCGCAATTGTTGTAAATTAATTACCCAACTACCAGTACCCACCAGCACAAAATGGGTATCCAATCAGATTTTACAATCACCAAAACTCCGCCTGTCACTGGCGATTCCTGCAGGTCTTCCACAGGGCCGTACAAACACCTGGGCACTCGAAGCACTGCAGTGCGAGCATGGCTCAAGACTTCCTGTTCGGCTTGGAGGCTTGCGACGCCATCATCAGTGACCTGAGAAAAGGTGTGGTGATTTGGAAGTACAGTACCAATCATGACAGTTCTAAGCTACAGCAATCAAATCTATGCAGGCTGCAAAAACATATCCATGTTTATAGGAATGCCAAAGATATCCAAAGATCAGAGGAACATAACCCGCAAGATCCTGAAAGTATAAAATACATCACTTTTTGATCAAAAAAAAGGAACTGGGGTTGGCTCTGCATTCACCGTGTATGGCGACGCCAAGCCATTAAACACTGCATCAGAACTCAAGTGAATGAGCCACACCCCATGAGCTTCGCAGGCGGAGGCAATTGCCCGGGTGTCTGCAGCGAACGTCTTAAAACCCACTGAGTTGGCTCCATCCAACCCATCTTTCTGTCCGATTTCCGTGCCACAAAGGTGAAGCACCACCTGTGGTTTGAAATCCTTCAAGTGCCCTTCCAACACCTCCAAGATGGGCCCATCCACCACCTCACCAGCCCAAGATGAGCCATCTCTCAATGATTTGGGACATCTGCTGCTGCAGATGCCCCTCAGTTCCCATTTGCCCCTGCAGTTCTTGAAGATTTCGCGGCCCAACAGCCCAGCAGCCCCGAGCACCAAGGCCCGCCCCGTTTCCACACGCACCTTCCGCGGTGGGGCCCTGGTGGCGGTTGGCACCGGCTGCGGCTGTGGCGCTTCGCCGAAGGTCACCTCCTGTTGTTTTTCGGGCGCGGGACTGCCTGAAAGCTCCTGTAGCTGAGTCTCCACCTGGGGATTGGCCGAAGTAAAAACATAGTCCTCCCATGTCATGTCCCCTCACTTATTTTAAAGTCCGTTCCAACAAAAGATCAAATACCATCATCAGTACTACATGTTTTGCTATACCCACCTCTTTCAACAAGCGCAGCTGCTTCTCTTTCAGCACTGCGTGCTCCTGTTTAAAGGATTCCAACTTGCCTTTCTCAAAGTCTTGCATCAAATCCTGGTGACAGCAATAGGCTCCAAAGCAGTGGCAAACATCCAAAAGGACCCCAACGAGTCCCTCTCCTAAAACCAGTGGGTTGCCACGTTAACTCTGCTACAAATAAAACGTCATCCCCACTAATAACTAACCAAATACTTACATCCAAATACCAACAAATTACTTTACTTCGAGTTATCCCCACCATGACATCTACACGTTTTGTTACTGGCAAATCTTCTGGCATTCTATCTGACATATCTTCTAGCATTTTATCTGGCATATCTTCTGGCATTCTATCTGGCATATCTTCTGGCATTCTACCTGGCATATCTTCTGCAATATGTTCTGGCATATCTTTTGGCACTCTATCTGGCATATCTTCTGGCATATCTTCTGACATTCTATCTGGCATTCTATCTGGCAAATCTTCTCGCATATTTTCTGGCAAACATTCCGGCACTTTATCTGGCATACCTTCTGGCATTCTATCTGGCATATCTTCTGGCATTCTATCTGGCATATCTTCTGGCATTCTACCT
Organism: Cladocopium goreaui; assembly: GCA_947184155.2. Classification (NCBI taxonomy): domain Eukaryota; class Dinophyceae; order Suessiales; family Symbiodiniaceae; genus Cladocopium; species Cladocopium goreaui. The sequence continues at coordinate 671,646 of CAMXCT020001891.1, read as the reverse complement.
GGCATATCTTCTGCAATATGTTCTGGCATATCTTGTGGCACCCTATCTGGCATATCTTCTGGCATATCTTCTGACATTCTATCTGGCACTCTATCTGGCAAATCTTCTCGCATATTTTCTGGCAAACATTTCGGCACTTTATCTGGCATACCTTCTGGCATTCTATCTGACATTCTATCTGGCATACCTTCTGGCATTCTTTCTGGCATATCTTCTGGCATTTTATCTGGCATATCTTCTGGCATTCTACCTTTCATATCTTCTGGCATATCTTCTGGCACTCTATCTGGCATATCTTCTGGCATAGCTTCTGACATTCTATCTGGCAAATCTTCTGGCGTTCTACCTGGCAAACAGTCTGGCACTTTATCTGGCATACCTCTGGGTCCCAGGTTGAGGTCCAGCGGTGCTCACTGAGCCCGGAGGGTCCCAGGTTGAGGTCCAGCGGTGCTCACTGAGCTCGGAGGGTCCCAGGTTGAGGTCCAGCGCTGCTCACTGAGCTCGGAGGGTCCCAGGTTGAGGTCCAGCGGTCCTCACTGAGCTCGGAAGGTCCCAGGTTGAGGTCCAGCGGTGCTCACTGAGCTCGGAAGGCCCCAGGTTGAGGTCCACCGGTGCCCACTCCTATCGCACGCCGGCAGTTGAGGTCCAGCAGTGCCCACTGCATGCGGAAGTTGGCGAAGAGTTGGCAAAGCGGACGGCAGTTGAGGTCCAGCAGTGCCCACTGCATGCGGAAGTTGGCGAAGAGTTGGCAAGGCGGAAGTGGACATGGAAGTGGATGCAAAGGTGGTGGAGGAGAAGCCGGAGGAGAGGGAGGAGGAGGAGAAGGAGGTGGAGGATGAGGAGGAGGAGGAGACGGAGGAGGAGAACAACTGTGATAAAATCTAACAACCCTCACCTGGCAGGTGGGGAACAAATGTTACAAATTGAAACATCAAAGATCTCAGCCCAAGATACCCAGTGTTTCTCTAGGATCTGCAGTTGTTGTTGATGCGCCTGGCCCACCTGCTGCATCCGCTTCAAGTAGTCCTCAGCCCTGGGACTTCGTCCCGAACTGGCCGACGTGGAAGCCTTGGGTGCTGAGCTAGTCTCGGTGAGATACCTTCTGGTAAACAAACATAGCCATAGCTATTGTGGATTTTCCCAGTAAACATGGTGGATCTTTCCAGTTCGTTCTGTAAACGTTTACCGGAGGGTAAGCCTGAAATAATCCAAGAACATGGAACTTAAGTGACATTGATGCACTGATGCCGTGCTATATCTTTAAAACCGGCCAATATACTGCAGCCATCTGTATCAAAAAATTGGATTGTTGAGCATGAGATTTATGACATGTGGCAATGCAACTTACCCAAAAAATGAAGCCCCAAACATGCACCCGAAGCCAAGAGAGATACAGTCTATAACAATTATTAGGGGTATCTCCACCTTATCCATGTCTTCACACATGTGCAAATGGTGATACTTATCATCATCAAACGCCCATGTTAGCAAAGGTCCAAAAGCTTTCAGCCCTGTTTGAGGATTGGATTAGAGATGTTATAGAGGGTTTTCCGTCAGAAACCCAATGCAGCCACAGCAGCACGACTGGGCGGCGGCAGCACTGCTGAAAGGTGTGGGGTGTCAAACCTGCAAGAGATCCCATGAGGAAACAAACTCCAAGAGTTGTTGGAAACAATTGGATTCATATATTAATGATATTAATGTCTTGGATTTGCAAGAAAAATTGATGGTTGGAGTTCATGTGAAAGCACGGGGTGCAAAGCAATGGCGAAAATTAAAGAATTGAAGCTATTGGACATAATTTGATCGTGGGGTCAAACCCTGTTTTCCTGCAACATGACTTTAGACTTTTAAGATGTTTCTATTGGTCTGGCAAAAGGGCATCCACATCTATAGGTTCATGATCAAGAGAGCCTCTCAGCATGAACAGGATCTTGTTTGCACCTTACTCCCCCTGTTCTAAGTTGATCCAGGAATGGCAAACAAGCAAAGAGGTAGATGCAAAATAGACATCTACAAATGTAAAATCTATATAACTAGACAACTCAGTATGTCAGAAAATGTCAGTATAGGCAGGAAGCAATGACCCAGAGTACCATCATGTCACCATCAAAAAGTCACCCCTGATGTCGCCCTGATGTCACAGGAGGTCTTGGCAGTCCCTGCCTTGGAATCCGAGGACTCGACAAGGTGGACATCTCGGAAGCATCGACGCTGCTCAGGTTGCTGGGAGCACGGAAGGGTGCCATCGGCACCGTTGGTGATCTGCTGGACCTGTGCAGAGATGGATGGCAGGGAAGGTTGGGGTCAAGGCTGAAAAAATCAATGGAGTTCAACCACATCATCATCATCATCATCATCATCGTCATCGTCATCGTCATCGTCATCGTCATCATCATCATCATCATCGTCATCGTCATCGTCATCATTATCATCATCATCATCATCGTCATCATCATCATCATCATCATCAGTTGGTGGGACAACAAAAACACATCCAACATCATCCGACACTTGGAGGCTGGGTTGTCTTCCTTATTCTTCCCCCACCTGAAGGGCGTCAAGCTGGGCGCTGGAAAGATTCCAGCCGCCATATTGCTGCCATTGGGCAATCCCAAGCCGCTGCCCAAAGGTCCAAGGGTACCACATGACCCAGGCCATGGTGCCAAGCATGGGCCCAGCAGCCCACAGGATCCAAGATTTCCAGGATTTCCAATGGCCCCTGCTGGTGGGAAGATGTGCTGCACCGGCGAAACGCTGCGGCCCTGTGGGGTTGGGGCCCTGGTTGCATGCGGGGCTAGGCCAAAGCCCGGTGCAGGAGCGCAGCCGAAAGCGAGGGAGCTCATGGCGCAGCTATGCCATGGTGCAAATGAATTAATGGCACATGTCCAATAGGATAGTCATCTTCCAAAACCGGCCTTTGTCGGTTTCATGTTGGATTTCCAAAGGGTGTGATTCAACCATATCAGTGGCGCTATATATGCTCTTGTTGGGGCGTGAAGTTGAGTTGGCTCAGCAGCTCAATTTGGGTTGCTTGGGTTGTAATCACTCTTTGTGGGTAGTGTGGTGGTCTTTTTGCGTTGCCAAGTACGAGTTTCCAACACTAACCTGCTGACAGAATACTGTAAATCCAAGCCATTCGGTCCAGCAATTCTACCAAAATGATCCAAAGTGCTCAGTTCCAGGCACTGATTTTCTGAATCTCAAACAAAATCTGGTGTGCTCATGCGTATGCAGGCTCCTAGGCTTCTTCACGAAAACCCAAATATACGAACTCAGCCCCGGTGACAGCTCGCAACTTGCTTTAAACCCTTGACTCAGGGTATCTGGAAGGTCTGCGTTAAAATCTGTAGCACTGTAGCCCATCCATATGGGAAAAGTGGCTACTGATACTGGTAGTGGCTACGGCCCTCCAGCAATCTGCTGTGGGGGATTCAACTGGGAAGCGCTCAATACATCGATTGAATGCGTTGATTCCATCCTAAGGAGATTTCATGTTCCCTGTGCTCACTCCTCCATAAACCTGACGATGAACTCGGGATAGGCCTGCGCCGGGTCAAAGGTCACAACCTCCATGTGGCTCTGGACTCCAGCAGGCTGACCGTTTGGAATGCCAGGTTTTGCAATGATGGAATCAGCTCGCACGCCATTCTTTTCTGGAGGTCCTTGATTGTCTTGCTCTTCCAGTCGAAAAAAACTTCGGAGAACATGAAGCTGAAACCAGAACCAAGAGACCACAACGAGCCTTGCATTTTTCAAAATGACATGCAAAATCAATGCAAAAGCGATTCACTTCAATCAATGTGCAAAAAAGGCTGCTTTCTGGCAAGGCACGTGACAGGTCTGGACATCCGCGCGGCGCGTAGTAAGGATCTCCGATTGCCACACGGGCAATGAGCATGGTCCCCACCATCTGCGGTGATGCTTTGCTTTTCATTCCATCTGGGGTGGCATACTGGGCGCTCTTGCAGGTCTGGGCTGCGAAGTAGGTTCCCTTTCCGAAAAGGCCATTCCGAGCCACCCGATTGTCGAAACCTTCTGTTGCAATACCTTTCGCACGATCAAAATCTGGCGTCCCATGCGGCAGAAGCCGCTCATTGCCAGCGAGGTCGACCTTGAGCTCCCGGGCAAAATCAATCAATGCTTCGCTCACTGATGGATTGATCTCCTGAAGCGAAATGCGGTGCAGCTTGTGCTTTTCCCACAAAGCGCTGGTACCGTCGCCACAAAGATCACAAAGGAAGATTGTTCACCTGGTACGCTTCTGTGACAACGAAGTTTGAGCTTCCGTGGAGGCAGGTGCATTGGCCCCCATCATGGCGGGAAAGTGATTTGTTCAGCAACTCTCCCAGCCGCAACTTCACATCTTGGTCAGTGACGGGAAACAGTGGTTGCACAAAAGTGGGAGATCTATTTGCGCTGCGGCCCAGCAGCCGTTGCCACGAGAACTGCTGCAGACCATTCAAGGGAGGTGCCTGCAGACTTTCTTTGAGAAGCTTCAACGCATCTTTGTTCGTCATCTGCCAATGCGACGGGAAGTCGAAGAAACAGCGAATTATCCGTTCCTTTTTGGTACGTTGGTTCATCTGAGAGGACTTCTTAAAGTCGATTTCGTAAGTCTTTCCATCTATGACAATATCGCACATCTCATGGCCTTCTCTCAATTTCACCATCAACACCTTGTTCGCGTAATCCTGGTCCATGCCATGTCGGAAAGAAAGCCGTCAGGAAAGACCCCTCTGTAGTATCACCCATTTGGGAAAACCGAATTAAAGGACCGGATAACCCCACAAGACAACTTCTTCCAATAACGAGCACATAGTGTTGTAGCGGGGCCGGGGAAGGAAGGAAAGACAAAGGAGGCGGTGGAGGATCGAGAAGTAAAACAAAGTTGTGTGTGACAAAGTGGCATGTGAAAGATGGTGTGTGACGAAGAAAGATGGTGTGTGTGTGTGAAAAAGTTGTGTGTGAAAGATGGTGTGTGTGAAAGTTGTGTGTGAAAGAGAGTGTGTGACAAAGTTGTGTGTGAAAGATGGTGTGTGACAAAGTGGTGTGTGACAAAGTGGTGTGGCGAAAGATGCTGTGTGACAAAGTGGTGTGTGAAAGATGGTGTGTAAAAGATGGTGTGTGACAAAGTTGTGTGTGAAAAATGGTGTGCTGAAAGATGGTGTGTGGAAGATGGTGTGTGAAAGATGGTGTGTGACAAAGTGGTGTGTGACAAAGTGGTGTGTGAAAGATGGTGTGTCAAAGATGGTGTGTGACAAAGTCGAAATTGTGTGTGACAAAGTGGTGTGTGACAAAGTGGTGTGTGAAAGATGGTGTGTCAAAGATGGTGTGTGACAAAGTCAAAGTTGTGTGTGAAAAATGGTGTGCTGAAAGATGGTGTGTGGAAGATGGTGTGGTGAAAGATGGTGTGTGACAAAGTGGTGTGTGACAAAGTGGTGTGTGAAAGATGGTGTGTTAAAGATGGTGTGTGACAAAGTTGGGTGTAAAAGATGGTGTGTTACAAAGATGGTGTGTAAAAGAGGGTGTGTGGAAGATGGTGTGTGACAAAGTGGTGTGTGAAAGATGGTGTGTGACAAAGTGGTGTGTGAAAGTGCCATGAGTGCCACGCCTACCACGCAAAACGACAGTAGATGTGAGGTTGTGCCACGCCTGCCACGCAAAGTGCCGCGGCGTCACAGGCGCCCAAGCCAGTCCAAGCGCGCCACCCAGTGCCATCTGTACCACGCCTGCCACGCAAAACGACGGTGGATGTGAGTTTGTGCCACGCCTGCCACGCAAAACGACAGTAGGTGTGAGTTTGTGCCACGCCTGCCACGCAAAGTGCCGCGGCGTCACGGGCGCCCAAGCCCGTCCAAGCGCGCCACCCAGTGCCATCTGTCCCACGCCTGCCACGCAAAACGACAGTAGATGTGAGTTTGTGCCACGCCTGCCACGTGAAACGAAGGTGAATATCAGGTTGTGCCACGCCTGCCACACAAAGTGCCGCGGCGTCACAGGCGCCCAAGCCCGTCCAAGCGCGCCACCCAGTGCCATCTGTCCCACGCCTGCCACGCAAAACGACAGTAGATGTGAGTTTGTGCCACGCCTGCCACGTGAAACGACAGTAGATGTGAGTTTGTGCCACGCCTGCCACGCAAAGTGCCGCGGCGTCACAGGCGCCCAAGCCCGTCCAAGCGCGCCACCCAATGCCAATCTGTCCCACGCCTGCCACGCCAAACGCGTTAGATTTTATTTTGTGCCACGCCTGCACGTGAAACGAGGTGGTGTGAAGGTGTGCCACGCCCTGCCACACAAAACAAAGTGCCCGGCGTCACAGGCGCCCAAGCCCGTCCAAGCCGCGCCCCCCAATTGCCATCTGTCCCCCCCGCCTGCCACGCAAAAACGACGGTAGATGTGAGTTTGTGCCACGCCTGCCACGTGAAACGAAGGTGGATGTCAGGTTGTGCCACGCCTGCCACGCAAAGTGCCGCGGCGTCACGGGCGCCCAAGCCCGTCCAAGCGCGCCACCCAGTGCCATCTGTCCCACGCCTGCCACGCAAAACGACAGTAGATAATGAGACGCAAAAACGACGGTAGATGTGAGTTTGTGCCACGCCTGCCACGCAAAGTGCCGCGGCGTCACAGGCGCCCAAGCCCGTCCAAGCGCGCCACCCATTTGCCATCTGTCCCAAAACGCCCCTGCCACGCAAAACGACGGTGGATGCGAGTTTGTGCCACGCCTGCCACGTGAAACGAAGGTGGATGTCACCAAGTGCCACGCCTGCCACGCAAAGTGCCGCGGCGTCACAGGCGCCAAATCCCGGCCCAAGGGCGCCACCCAGTACCATAAGTGCCACGCCTGCCACGCAAAAACGACGGTAGATGTGAGTTTGTGCCACGCCTGCCACGTGAAACGAAGGTGGATGTCAGGTTGTGCCACGCCTGCCACGCAAAGTGCCGCGGCGTCACGGGCGCCCAAGCCCGTCCAAGCGCGCCACCCAGTTGCCCATCTTGTCCACGCTGCCACGCAAAACGACAGTAGAATGTGAGTTTGTGCCACGCCTGCCCGTACGTGAAACGAAGGTGAATGTCAGGTTGTGCCACGCCTGCCACACAAAGTGCCGCGGCGTCACAGGCGCCCAAGCCCGTCCAAGCGCGCCACCCAATGCCATCTGTCCCACGCCTGCCACGCAAAACGACAGTAGATGTGCGTTTGTGCCACGCCTGCCACGTGAAACGACAGTAGATGTGAGTTTGTGCCACGCCTGCCACACAAAGTGCCGCGGCGTCACAGGCGCCCAAGCCCGTCCAAGCGCGCCGCCCAATGCCATCTGTCCCACGCCTGCCACGCAAAACGATAGTAGATATGAGTTTGTGCCACGCTTGCCACGTGAAACGAAGGGATGTGAGGTTGTGCCACGCCTGCCACACAAAGTGCCGCGGCGTCACAGGCGCCCAAGCCCGTCCAAGCGCGCCACCCAGTGCCATCTGTCCCACGCCTGCCACGCAAAACGACAGTAGATATGAGTTTGTGCCACGCCTGCCACGCAAAACGACGGTAGATGTGAGTTTGTGCCACGCCTGCCTCGCAAAGTGCCGCGGCGTCACAGGCGCCCAAGCCCGTCCAAGCGCGCCACCCAGTGCCATCTGTCCCACGCCTGCCACGCAAAACGACGGTGGATGTGAGTTTGTGCCACGCCTGCCACGTAAAACGTAGGTGGATGTGAGTTTGTGCCACGCCTGCCACGCAAAGTGCCGCGGCGTGTGTGGTGACAACGTGTGTGGTGACAAAGTGTGTGGTGACAAAAGTGTGTGTGGACAAAGTGTGTGTTGACAAAGTGTTTGTTGACAAAGTGTTTGTTGATAAAGTGTGTGTGGACAAAGTGTTTGTTGACAAAGTGTTTGTTGACAAAGTGTGTGTTGACAAAGTGTTTGTTGATAAAGTGTGTGTGGACAAAGTGTGTGTTGACAAAGTGTGTGCTGACAAAGTGTGTGTTGACAAAGTGTGTGTGGACAAAGTGTTTGTTGATAAAGTGTGTGTGGACAAAGTGTGTGTGGACAAAGTGTGTGGTGACAAAGTGTATGTTGACAAAGTGTTTGTTGATAAAGTGTGTGTGGACAAAGTGTGTGTTGACAAAGTGTGTGTTGACAAAGTGTGTGTTGACAAAGTGTGTGTGGACAAAGTGTTTGTTGATAATGTGTGTGTGGACAAAGTGTGTGTGGACAAAGTGTGTGGTGACAAAGTGTATGTGGACAAAGTGTTTGTTGATAAAGTGTGTGTGGACAAAGTGTGTGGTGACAAAGTCTGTGTTGACAAAGTGTGTGGTGACAAAGTCTGTGTTGACAAAGTGTGTGTGGACAAAGTGTGTGGTGACAAAGTCTGTGTTGACAAAGTGTGTGGTGACAAAGTCTGTGTTGACAAAGTGTGTGGTGACAAAATGTGTGTGTACAAAGGTGTGGAGGAGGGCGGGAGGAGGAGGAGGAGGAGAAGGAGGAGCCCGGGATACAGAATCAAAAACAAGAACCCCACACAAAGATGTGGGGAAAAAGTCCAAACATGCTAAACACATT
>CAMXCT020001891.1:592175-657317 GCA_947184155.2 Cladocopium goreaui | reverse complement strand
AAAGCGTGTGTGGACAAAGTGTTTGTGGACAAAGTGTTTGTGGACAAAGTGTGTGGTGACAAAGTGTGTGTGGACAAAGTGTGTGTGGACAAAGTGTTTTGGACAAAGTGTTTGTTGAGAAAATGTATGTTGACAAAGTGTATGTTGATAAAGTGTGTGTGGACAAAGTGTGTGGTGACAAAGTGTTTGTTGAGAAAATGTATGTTGACAAAATGTATGTTGATAAAGTGTGTGTGGACAAAGTGTGTGGTGACAAAGTGTGTGTGGACAAAGTGTGTGGTGACAAAGTGTATGTTGATAAAGTGTGTGTGGACAAAGTGTGGAGGAGGGCGGAGGAGGAGGCGGAGCCCGGGATACAGAATCAAAAACAAGAACCCCACACAAAGATGTGGGGAATTAGATTTGGTTTACATCTCGACAGGTTGGTCATGTTGTAGTTGATCCTGATCGCACAGGGTGTGCGTGGTGCTGCAGAGCTTGGCGTCATGCCTGGAGATGGTTGTAGACGTGCTGAGTCTAAGTTTAAAGAAAGTAGGAAATTGTGGCTTAGAACCGTCCTTGATTGCCTTCACTTTGTCCACAGACAGGCACCCTACCCTTACTCAGCATGCCAATTCGACTCGTTGCTAATCAACAAACCTTGCACAGAGAGGCCTTCAGTCATGGACTGAAGCTGACCCAACAGTAGGGCTCCCTGACCAAGTTCAAGCCTTAAGCGTACCACGTACGATACCTACGACCTTCGGCCTCAACATAGGAGTCTCACAGTTCATGATGGTTGGACCTTCGGTGACGCACACAAGCGGATGGGAGTGCCAGACAATCAGGACTATGACATGCTCCTGGAGAATGTGAAGTGGAAGTTTCGCCAGGCCCCACCTGGTTTGCCCTCTACTGCTGGCTCATCTACAAGGCTGACTTATTCCTGCCATTCAACACTGTGTACCTCATCACCGACAACTGTGACCTGGTGGGTGAGGAAGTGAACACCAACCCGGGCTTGGCTCATTGGCCGTGGGTGGCTGCTTGGTGGAGTGAACGGCGGCTGTTTACCGGACCATACAAAGAGCGGACCACAGTGGTGTTTGTTCCAATAGGGGCCGCTACTGGGCTGGAAAAGGTACACCCGACCTGGGTGGGCACCTTCGTCTTTCTGTTCCCAGAAATTAACTTTGCCATTATTGACAGCGACTGTGTGCCGGTCACCCTTTTCGAACACGAGGAGCTGTGGCACTGCAGAAGGAAAGACATCGAGATGTGTACCGATCCAGACATGTCAGGCGGCCTGCCTGCACCCACTGGCATGGCCGCTCCACAAGAGATTTCGATCGGTAGACACTGGCCGGGATGATCAGCAGAGCGAACCACCCCTGCCGCCAGAACCCCTCGGTGGATTGGGGCACTGTGTCAGGGGATGAGCCTGTACCATCAGCAGTGCCCTGTAGTCCAGGAGATACAGATGATCATCTGGAGCAGGTCTTCACCGCCAAAGCCCCGCCCAAGCTTGCATGGCATTAAAGGGGTTATATTGGTTAGTGAGGCCTTCACGGAAATCAATGCGGGCCTTGTGATTGTGTTGCGGTCCGGGCATGCACCGCCATTATCATTGCCTGCTCCAACAGACAAGGACAGAGACTCGGATGCCCTTGCCACCCAGGTAGTGGAGGCATATCATCAGGACGTCAGGCGCCTTGCAACCAGTCGCCCACCTGAGTGTCTGCGACCCTGGAACAAAAACGCCGTCACTACCTGGACAGCGAGATGTGTGAAATTTCTGATGACGAGTGCTGGAGGACAATTCACTATGGGCCTGTATGGGCTGATTTTCATGATGAAGCTGAAGGATCCGAGTCTTCACTCTCCAACGACACGATGCTGAGGTGCAGCAACTTATCCCCTGAGTTGAGACAGATGATGATGGAGACAAATGAGCTTCTACGTTCTCGAGTCTCCCGATTCGATCACGATTGGGAGGATGCTCAAGCCCGTGGAGACCAGGATGCCATGGAGAACATTGAGAACCAGATCCGCGAAGCCCATGGACTGATGTAATCTGGTTTGGATGAGACTTGACAAGTCTTGGAACGATGTATAGAGTTTTTGAAATGAAATGGACAGTCAATCCAATGCCCCTTTGCTTCGAAGGCTTTGCAGACAGCCTTATTGGATTTGAAATGAAAACTTCAGTCAAAACCGATAGGGACTCGACTGAGGTGGGGTCAAGAATATTTCACTCCGTGGAATATATACTTGGTATGCAGTACACATGCATGTCCAGACACTTTCGAACCTTTGACATGTGAACCAATTCATGTCACTGCAGTTTCAACTACATGCCAGTTCATGTACAAACTATGGATGATACCGTAGGCATTTTGATGTGAGGATCAAAAGGGCGCTGCCAATTATATTTTCAAGGCAGCACATAGTTTGAAGATCCATTGGCAATTTGATTTTTTCGAGATTGGATCCCTGATGTCAAACTGTGTTTGTGTTCGTTTTCACGAATGTGTCCAAGTCCTTATTCCACACGAGGCGCAACAAATTTGCAAACGCATCAAAAACAATTGCAAAATCCATTGTTTGGTTGAACATGTGTTTTTGAATTGCTTTCATGTAAGGCCCTGGGTTTTCTGCAGGCACCTTTGTAGTTCAACATTTACAATTGGCGATGTGTGGTATTTGATGTCCTTCGGTTTTTTGTTCCGCATGTTGGTGTGGTTGGTGTTTATGTTGTCGGTGGTGATGGTGATGGTGATGGTGTCGGACATGTGTTTTCATTGTTGTTGGAGGTTACGGTTAGAAGGTGGCTTTTGTACTGTGCAATTTGTACTTCATGGTTCAAACAACAGTAGCAACCAACAAACGAACATTTATGCAATTTCTGTTGCAAACAAAATCCATGGCACATTTCGTTTTGCCTGCAATAATGTGGTGCAATATGGTTCAACATTTCAATTTTTGATCAGCAAAATTGGTCCGTATTTGAAAATGACCGACATTGCGCTTATGTCGGGACTTGCAAATGTTTTGAGGGAGGCGCGGAAGTGATGTCATGTTTGTGCCATTTTGTGCTCATTTCAGCAGAGGAACATATGAAAAACAAAAAGGCAAACCATTGGAATTTTTATACACTGACATATGAATGCATGGGGGTTTCAACTCATTGAAAACGTGTGGTGTCTTGTGACCAAAGGAATGGTATTGTAACTGCATTGACCATTATATATTTCAACAGGAATCGTTTTATAACCCTTGGCTTCCAACCGTGAGGCTTCTGCTGCTTTAGGGCGGTTGGGTGGAAGAGTGCAGATCTTGGTGTCGATTTATTTCGATCCCGCACATTGGCACCAGATTTGATAATTCTAGGTTTTGGCGCGAAATATGCATTCAACATACGTTTTGGTCAGCACTCTGCATGTAAGTGCACAACGTACGTTTGCAATTACATATGCAATGTAGAGTATGCATATATATATATATATATAAATCTTGCATATTCATATATTTGTAGATTAGATATTCAGATGCACGAGGCATGCAAATACCTTCAGGCGTCGATACGGGCATTGTTCATGAATTTTGTTATGTGTATTTACATGCATAGACACTCACAGAACTACTATATGTTTTTGCAGTTTGCCTATACATGATCATGCAAAATCTTGCACATTTGCCATTTCAAAAAAGTATCTGCACACCGCCTCATGCAGGTCACATTTTTTGTTGTGAAATGATGCAGCATTCAACAAACCCAGGTCGCTATTGAAACTGATGGCAATTCACGCGGAGATAAGGCCACGGCCCGACCGTTCTTTGATTTTGGAAACCCAACAAATGCGATGGACATGTTGAGATCCCGCAAAGGATGATTCGAGGGTACAGTATGTTTTTTAGATTCGATTGTGTTGTGCAACAACTATACTTAGATTGAAATTTTGCAACACGAAGGATTAAAATGATTGTCCGAAACTGTTAAAAATGTGTTCTTGATCAGTGGAAAACTGATGGAAGGCAGATATCCAAGAAGCAGCACTGGCATTGGAGCAGGCTGAACTTGGTCTCTTTTTCTTGTTCCGCATTTTGTCAGTCAAATCTGTCGCCCTGTTTTCACAACCAACCATATCCAAAATACCCCGCAGTTTCCCAACCATGTAAACGTGATATATCTGCGCATTCTAGAATATTCTGCAGTTAAACAGTTAAACCAGTTAAACCCATATATTATTTGTAATTCTGTGCTTCTGGTCGGTCCTCACCTGCATTTTGGACATCGTGGCCTTCTCCAGGGAAATCTGCATTGAAACCTTCGATGAAACATAATGAAAAGTGATGAAACTGTCTATGGGGTTTTGGTTCCCTTTGGAACAAAATCTTTTTTGATGCTTGTAGCAGGCCTAGTCGCAATGTTTGATGTTGTTTTAGCCTCAAGTGCCTCATGTTTGGTTCACCGGGCGCCCAAATTGCTTTATTCACTCCTGACTCATCTGTCAAAACAGACTTCAGACACCAAAATTGTCGCAGGTGCATCCGTTGCCGAAATTGAGAAATGCACCGATACATATAGTATTATATCACACTGTTATATGCTATATAATACAGACAGATGTGAAACACATGGGGACTACTGTGGTTAGCCCTTGCACAGCATCATGGTTCTGCTTCCGGGAAAATTTGCAGCAGGATACGACAGGAAGTGAAGCGAGATGTAGTGATGGACCCCTTACTTGAAAGTGAATTTAAGGCTAAGGGGCTAAGGGGTCACGAAATCCATCGAATATATCTTGATTTCACCCCCTTTCCAAAGTCTACCATCCAATAGTCCAAATTACTTGTCCATCCACAAAACACCCTTTCACCTGCCCTTCACAAAGAACCTGAAGGTCGCCGATACTATCGACAGTGGACGAGGCATTCTGAGCCAAGCTTTGACTCCGCAAATTGGGCATCGACCATGGCACTGTGAGGTTTCAATTCAGCAAAAGTGCCTTCTTTGAGCGAGAAACTGGCTGCAGCAGTCTTAGTGGCTCTAATCCGTTATATTCCATACATTTCGATACCACGTATGGACACAAGATGACACAAGATTGCTTCTGTACGGCGTTGCGGGTACGGATACGAAATGAATCCACTACCAGGCCATTGCTCGGGGAAAATTGTCCCTTGCGAGCGAGCCACGGGTGGAACTACGGCCTCGAAGCCGCAGTAGCAGCACTTCCAGCCCGGCACAAAGAGATGACTTCATGACTTCGGTGACTGCAATCTACTAAAAGTTCCTATCTCTGACTCAGTACTTTAAAGGCTTTAAGAAACTCCATCCTGTGGAGTTTTTTTTTCGTGAAGGGGGGCCACTGGCACAAGGGGATGGGAAAATGGGGTTTAGAAGAAGCAAGGATCACATCACAGTGCAGTACTGTAATTTATATGGGTTTGCTGGGAAGGACCCTCAACTGTAATGACATTTAGCTTCTGGAGCTGCATCATTCATTCCTCCGACCCAGCTTTGATTCAGCTTTGATTCTTTTCTACTTATTTTCGAGTTTTGCCAAAGTCATGGGACTGCTCTTGAACCTGCAAGCAGCGGCAAGATGCAGCGAGGTCGCTTGTCCCGCGTTAGTGAGCGATCAGTCTCTTCCTGAGTACTAGTGTCTTGCACGCTGAACAGTTCTTGTGCATTTGAGGAAACTGAAGCGTGGGAGTTGCAACTCTTAGTCACAATCCGTGAGTAGTCATGAACCAATATAAATCCGACCAATCCAAGCTCTTTATTCTCCAAGTTTCTCCACAGTCGATTTGAGATGTGTTTTCGGTCCTGGAGCAGGGAGTCGATGAAGAAGCCATTCAAGCCTTCGTCGCAACATATGACCTGGATCCATGGGTTGGAGAGGCGAGAGATCGCGAGAGAGAGAGAGAGAGAGAGCATTGGTCAGCACAGATTCAGCACAGATTCAGCACAGATTCAACAGATTTTAACAGATTTTAACAGCACAACAGCATTGGTACAGCATTTGTTTGGTTTGCTTGTCTCAGGCTTTAGCAATGCTATCCCCTTCTCAACGTGGAAACCTCAACATTTTTCATTCCAGAATTGATCCAGGCTCTGTGTCCTGCAGAAATGACCTCCACACCAGGATCCTCTGTGATCAAGACTCCCTTGAAGGTGGAACATGCTCGGAATCGGAACGGACTGCTTGGGCTTGCGGTCACATACGTTGCTCCCATTTCCGGGTTTGGTTGAAGAATTATTTGATCAGGAAAGCTTCTCGATGCTTTTGTCCACCTTGGTTATCGCTTACACTCCAGGGAAGCCCTTCTGCGCAGGAGTGGTGATGAGCCGAGTTAAAACCGTGACTCCTGTGGAGCGAAGGATCCAAATCTTCACCAAGGAAGGGGCTCATGGGTATGGGAATGATTGGAATTGCATGGAATTGCTGACTTAGACATTTTACTTCGACCTCTGAGTTTGTCAGCAAAAGTGATGGAAGGTCAATGAACTTGGTGAGGGCGTCATAGATCGTTTATCGACATTGACTCCAGAACAGTGTGAGGCTCCTCGGTTCCAGCTGCGCCCTTGCGGATTTAAATTGCTCTATTGTGGGATCTTGGTGAACACGTTCACATCGCGTGGGTTGTTTGATCTCGTTTGTGTTTTCAAGATATTCTCATTTTACACCTTTTAGATCCTTCACAATTTCAGTTTGTCGGCTTTTTGACACTGGCGTAGGACTTAGATCTAGGCCTTCTGTCGAAATGTCTTCGCAGGCTGTGATGGATTCTGGGATGAAGATTCAGCGGGCCTCCAATCCTTCTGGAGTTGCAATGAGTCGTGCGAGGCTTATCATTGCCACTCTTCAAAGATGTTATCATTTGTTCATATTTGTTCTAAGAGTAGCCGTAATGAGCCGTTCCAACAGTTCATGGACATCTGGTGTCCTCAGTTTGTGGTGCTTCACCGCTTCACCCTAGGCATCTCAGAGGCCTTACGTAATCTTCCGGATGAAAGGCACTCAGAACCCTTCGAGTCTCGGCTCGGAGATCGGTACCGCAAAGTGCGTAGCAGGCGGGACACCAAGACAGTCGCAGTGGGACAAGCAGAGTCAAGGGGCCTAAGGGATCAAGGGTGATCAAGGGACCAAAGAAGATTCCGAGCGCTGAACTGCACCGAACTGACCTCCAGGAGCCGCCGGCGAACCCCAAAGACTCAGGAGGTCGCCGAGATACCGCAAGACGTCAAGCACTTGATGCAGGACAAAGCTTGAGCTAGAAATAGTGTGAAATAGTTACAGTTGATGTATGCTGGAGTGCTGGATATTGTGCGAATCCAATTGCTCAGCTTCAAATAGGTTAAGTCACGTCAAACGATGTCAAATGCAGATCCTTCTTCTCAATGTCTTGAGTCTTGAAGAGAGCTGCTCAAAAATCACGGGCAGTGCCAAAGAGCAACCAGAGAATTGCAAAGTAATTTCGAAATATTTCGAAATATTTTAGAGTGTCTTTAACAAATCGGTACAGGGTCAGATTGACAGATGTTGTGTTGGATGTTTGGGCTCCCTCCCACTTTCCAGGAATTGGGCCTTGAAGTCTGGTGCGGAGAGGTTCTGAGGATCGAATATCCGGAAGGGACGTCGAGTCGGACGTTTTACATGTTGTTTCAGATCAATCGACAGCTTGCAGAGTTGAAAACCATGAATGGTTTTGCATGAGACAGACTTCAAACCAATGAATTCCAATATCGCCTTTAGCTTGTTGCTTCCGACATCTTCAGACATTGCTTGCTCATTTCAAAGTCTAGCCACGTAGACACAGACGCTCATGTGGAGCCTCACGAGGTGTGCAGCAGTGTCGAAAACTGCAGCACAAGTCAGCAAGCACCATTTGCCATCTCGTGTGGCACAACAACACAGCAAGACTAAGACAGTTTCATGCGGCACCCAAAGCAATCCAAAGCGTCTACATGTGATGCAGGTGACCACTTTGCCACAAGCAGAAACATGCACAGACGCAGAAGCCGCAGCAGCACCAAGTGTGGTCAGAAGCGGATTTTGGCACTGCAGCGCAGCGTGAGGCGTTTGACTCTCTGGCAGCGACAAGCCGTAGTGCGAGAGCTTGGGCGTTGGTCTCAGCAACCTTGAGCGACCTTCAGCGATCTTCATAGTGGTCATAGCTGTCATAGCTTTGACCTGAAAGTTTAAGTGTGCCCCTCGCAGATCAAAAAGCCACAGAAAAGGCATTGCAACATTGAGCGCTTGCATCTATTTGCATCTATTTGCACCATTTGCACGCTCAGGAACATGCATGATGTTCGCAACCCCACTGGTGTCGTCATCAGCCGTGTGGGGAGCTTGCACAGCTGATCATTTTGAGCAGTGAAAGGCAGAAAAGATCCACTTCGGCACGCTGAAAAATTGGAAAAAGCTCTGCCACTGAGATTCTCTCGCAGCTTTTCGCATCTTTTGGCATTGATTCGCACCATTTCGCACCTTTCCCTGAGATCAAGCAGATTGTAACGCCTGACGAGCTGTTGCAGATTTTCATTGAGCTCAATGGCCTGGACCAAGACGTGGAGGCGGTGCACTGTGCAAGTCATACCTTTTTTCACCTCTCCTCACCTCTTCTTACCTCTTTCTTGACAGTCATGTTAAATATTATTGTTAGTATCTCTTATCTCTTCGTGACAGTCTTGCATCTCGTTATCTTACCTCTTGTACTTTTACAGATCTTTGCAGAGTGTTTGAACTATGCAAAGGATCTTTTTCGAGGATCCTGCGGCTCTGTCAAGGGAGGTCTGTTTAGTTGGCACTTTTTGTATGTAATGTACTGTAATGTACTGTAATGTACTGTAATGTACTGTAATGTACTGTAATGTAGTGTAATGTATTGTAATGTACTGTACTGTAATGTATACTATACTGTATATAATATATACATATATAAATTTATAATATTACAATATATATATATATAATAATATATATATAATATATATATAATATATATAATATACATAATATATATAATATATATAATATATATAATATAATATATATAATATAATATATGTAATATATATAATATATATAATATATATAATATATATAATATATATATAATATAATATATATAATATATATAATATAATATATATATAATATATATAATATATATAATATAATATATATAATATATATAATATAATATATATAATATATATTATATATATAATATATGTAATATATATATAATATAATATATAATATATATAATATATATAATATATAATATATATAATATATATAATGTATATAATATATATAATATATATAATATATATATATAATATATATATAATATATATAATATATATAATATATATAATATATATAATATATATAATATATATAATATATATATATAATATATATAATATATATAATATATATAATATATATAATATATATATTATATAATATATATATATAATATATATAATATATATATAATATAAAATATATATATATATATTATATTAATATATATAATATATATAATATATAATATATATAATATATATAATATATATAATATATATAATATATAATATATATATAATATATAATATAATATAATACAATATAATATAATATAATACAATATAATATAATATAATACAATATAATATAATATAAAATATAATATATAATATAATATAATAATATAATATATAATATAATATAATATAATAAATAATATAATATAAAATAATATAATATAATATAATATAATATATAATATAATATAATATAAAATAATATAAAATAATATAATATAATATAATATAATATAGTATAGTATAATATAATATAATATATAATATATAATATATAATATAATATAATATTATATATTGTAATATATATAATATAATATAATATGATATAATATAATATAAAATAAAATAATATAATATCATATAATATAGTATAATACAATATAATATTATATATTGTAATATAATATAGTATATATATAGCTATAATATAATATAATATTATATAATATAATATAGTATAGTATAATATAATATAATATGATATAATATAATATAATATGATATAATATAATATAATATAATGTAATATAATATAATAAAATAAAATATAATATAATATAATATATATATACATACATCCCTTTTTTCTTCTTGTTGGTCCAGCAGCATACTGGAGCATGCGGATTGACTCGCTCTCACTTGTCTATTCTGTTCGACACGATGGGACCTGGACCTACACTGAGATCCTACACCATTAATGGAACTACCCTGTTGTTATGTATTTATTTTGTCACGTGGGTGAGGGTTTTGTAGAGGGGCTAGCTGGACGAAATGGCGCACTCTGAGGTCAGTGTCTTTCTTAACTGTTTCGGTTGCGAAGTGGCCGGAACTCATGTAGGATCCTGTTGTGAAGGGAAAACTGAGAGCCTTACATCCTTCTTGCAGAAGCTTTCCACACAAAAACCTGTCTTGGTGCGAAGATGTGCGTGTTGCTTTCCAAATCTTAGCAAACTTATGCAAGCTTGCTTCATTTCGTACCTGCCAGGCCAAGTTGTGGGAACTGACACCAGAGCAAAGGATCGAAGTGCTTGCACCTGGAATTTACGCAGGAGTCTTAGTTGCAAAGCTACTTGAAACTGCCAAGGGACTGACCCACAAAATTCGATCACAAGAAATCCAAGGACAGTAGAAGAACCACAGTGAATCTTGAATATAATATATGTATATATATGTATACACATATATATATATACACATAGTGTTGAAATAAATCTGAAAGTACAATTCCAATGCAAGTCAGGCTGTGAGTGGCATACAGATGCTGTGATGCCTTGTTCACCTTAAAGGTAGAAGTAAACATTGAAGTGAAAACAACATCAACCGACTGCGCAGTTGCCCACTGGAGAATGTATTGGGATGCAATGTGGTTCATGCACTTCAAGACAAACTTTTCCCGGTCATGCCCTTGAAAGGTTTCCAGGGAAGACAAGTTATCGAGTCTTACTTTTTGCCATGCTATGTACAATGTGCATATTCTCAAGAGGCTAGATCAAGTGCAAGGCAGCTGGTTCAATAAATTCAGAATTTTGTGAGGCAGAGTTGAGACTTTTATCCGCTTTCACTCTCTTACATTCACATCGTATTTGTTGCATTTGTATCCATGTGCGCCTCAGGTTCAGAATGTTAGGAACACGTCTACCGCTGTTCGAAGCCGCACTCTTGGCATGTTTTGAGATTGACAGGGCATTGAATTTGCACAAACTGCTCACGAGTATCGAGCCTTTCCAATAATTTATTGCGGTCTTGGCGACATGTTGCGACATGTTGCGACACACAAGTTCAGAAGTTCCTTGCCAGGCATTGGCAATGTCCTGGAAGGTCGCAAAGCAATGACTCGGGCAAGGCAGGGTGTGGCGAAAGATTCTTCAGTTTGACAGAACAAACAGGAAGCACAAGATAACACAAGTATCAAGCTATATGTGGCTAGGTTTCAATGCGTTTGCGTTTCTTCATGAATTCAAAATCGCAGTCAGATTGGAGATTTATATTTATAGAGGATTATAAAGGTAGCCTTCCGAGCCTTGCACAGGGTTTGCACAGGGTTTGCACATATTGAAATATTTGAGATCCTTTCCGAGCAACATGCAAATGGCGTGGCCACTTTCTCGCAGGGCAGAGGAAGGCCTGGCTCTCAGATTCCGAAATTTCCATGGCGGTCGTTCAATCGTCGTTCAATCGTCGTACAATCGTCGTACTCGTTCGTTTCGTTGACTCTGTGCAGGGCGCTCCTCACACAGGCAGAGCAGGCAGATGACTTGGCTTCGCAAAACAGCGAAGACGTTCTGAGAGACGTGCTGAAAGACGTTCTGAGAGACATTTGGACAGATTCGGATAGATGTGAGAAGATGTATATGAGATGAATTCACATTGATTTTGATACGAGAAAACTGCGAATTGCAGAGAACTTTAGACTTTACATCTTCAAATCTCTACAAAGTAAAGTAAAGGATCATTTTAATATATTTTAATCATTTTGCTTTCATGAACTTTGGACGGTGTAGGCACACGTTGCGAAGCCGGAGCCGAAGGCGAGCACTTTCAGCCTGGACTCACTGGCAATGGACTCACTGGCCAAGAGCAAAGGGAAGCTAAGCCGCTAAGCATTGAACGACAAAAACGTTGTCAAATGTCGTTCACTCCCGACAACGTGCACCGAATGCACCCAATGCACCCAATGATTTGCTAAGGCACACATGGCACACAATTCAATGCACATGTACAATGTGCAGAATGCATTTCACATGCAAGTATCCAGCTGTTTGAATATGCCTGCTGTGACAACCTGAAATAAGCATCTCAGCTGCAACAATGCAAGGCGCCGACGCACAAAGTCTGCGTTTTTGTCTCAGCGTGCATGCGAACGGAGTCACTGTATCTACGTGTTTTAAGGTTTTATATTGTTTTCATATTGTTTTCAAATGGTGTTGTTTTCGTTTTGTTTTTAACCGCTTTGCACTTCAAGTGCCCGAACTAGCACGAGCTCAGGTCTGGCAGGAAACGACGGCGCAAAAATGGAAAAGCGAAGAGATTGACAGAGATTAATGATTAAGTTATTTGAGTTGTAACAGAGTTGTAACATGTCGAGATTGAGTACCTTTTTGCATTTGATCACTTGCAGAACAAAACCCTTTGATCATAAGCAGCTGGTTTGAGACCTATAGGGTCACAAAATCCAGGGATTGAACATGATTGGAGCTCACTAGTCATGTTGCAACGTGATGTTGCTGGTGGAAGATGCTCAGCCCATGCTTTGCAGAAGTTTTGGCTTCAGAAGGAACATGTATCTCAAATTTCAGTGCAAATCCATCCTTCCTAGCTTTCAAGGACCGTGTTGCTCACGGACTGCAGGGTTGCTTGTTGTCCGAATGTTACTTGGGCACAGCTTGGATGACCCAGCAAAACTTGTCGCAAAGATTTCCAGCAGACGTAGCAGAGGAAAATCGAGGATTTCTTTTCCGGCCCTTGTCCCCGAAGCAGTTGTGCTGCATTGTGCTGCATTGTGCCATGGCTGAAATCCAGCAGCTGAGAGACATGGGCTTCGCTGCTGCTGAAGCAGAAGTTGCCCTGCGGGAGGCCAGTGGCAATGTGGAACAAGCGCTGGAACTTCTCCTCACCGGTGCCTTGCGAAGCGACTCACCCGATGAGAGTCCCAAAAAGACTGGATCTGTGAGTCCCAAAGACTCAGAATGGCCAGAACTACCCAAGAAACCACCCCCAACACCTTCTTCTCCTTCGGGCTATGGAAAGTCTGATGCCAAGCCCCCTGGTCTGGAACAAGATGATGCCTTGGGCCTTTCTCTGGAGGAAAGTTTCTTTGCAGCCCAAAACCTGTTTTGAAAAGCCGTTTTGAGCATTTTTCAGCAGCGTTTTGCATCTTGTGCCTTTGCAGGAAAATGTGCCGACACCGCAAATGCCACGACCTGCGGGGCTGCCATGTGGCCTGCTCAACGTGGGTAACACTTGCCCCTCAGCTTGCGTAGTGAATAATTCATATGAATTGATGTAAATTGTGTCCACTGGGATGTTTCCTGAAAAGTTGTGAGTGAAAATTGGAATTGCTCGGGCAGTGGAAGTGGAATTGCCTTTCTTCAGGTTATGTAAATTCTCTTCTTCAGACACTGTTCCATGCAGAAGAATTTCGCAATCAAGTGCTGCACTTCGAGTACGAGCCAAAGCCCAGTGATGCGACTGAAACAACCGGCCACTTGTTTTTTCAAGGGTCAAGGAGAGGAAGAAGATACAGTTCACTGTCCTTACTTGCTAATAAGACCACATGACCATCACCTGACCATCACCTGACCATCACCTGACCATCACCTGACCATCACCTGACCATCACCTGACCATCACCTGACCATCACCTGACCATCACCTGACCATCACCTGACCATCACCTGACCATACCTGACCCACTTGGAGTCAAAGTATGCAGGTCATGTGCAGAAACCCCATAGAACCCCATGCGACACTACGCACTCCATCGAATCCCATGGAAGTACATGGACTCCCAATCCAATCGCACGGAATAAACATACACCACCGTAGACCCCAAACAGTGGGTGGAAAAGTGCTGGGAGGAACAGGTCGCTTGATGATTCTGGGAAGACTTGTCAGATGCCTGAAGGTCAGCCATGTGGCCCAAAACAGAAATAGGAAAGGACCAAAACTCATGACTAACTCATGGCAAACTGATTGGCTTAGTGGTTGCAGCTGGAAACATGCGTGAACATGCGTGAACTGCTGAGGAAAATCACCGGAGTCATCCCCATCTGAGGGCCTGGCTGCAAAGCGAAGACAGCATCATGCGGTGCAACTGGTGTTGGAATTGCGAAGACTCTTTGGATATTGTGCCTTGGCCATCTAGGTTTTTTTTTCAAGAATGAAACTTTTGATTCTTTTGTTGCCCCTTTTAAACATGTTTAAACCGTTCAGCTGCCTTGCCTCCGGCCGGCTCCAGCTGATTTCATCCGAAAGGTCTCCATTCAGAGCGCAGTTGCGTGAGCCCGTCCCAGCTAATCGCGGAGTTGGTCGACCAGCATGGGCACAAGTTGCCAGTGGGTGGCCAGGAGGATCGGTGAGCGAAGGGCATGACAGCTCATGCTGTGATCAAATGAGCACAATAGGTAGATTTTGGTAGATACAGCACGCAGATATACACAGATGGCCATTTATATTATATATATTATATATATATATAATATGCATATATATATATATATATATACACATAGAATGAGTCTCTCGTCACAGGTCTTTTTCCTTTTTGTGGTGCGATTGGCAATAGAGGTTTGGTTGCATCCCTGCAGCAAAGTGTGTTTGCACATGGCAGGATGTCAGCGAGTTCATGTTGAAGTTCGTTGATCAGCTGGAGGAGCTTTCATAATGTGCGAAGGGAGTGTTATTGGAGATTGAATACACATGGTATCCCAAATCAATGCAAAAAAGAACTTGCAACTTGCAAAGAACATAAGAAAAGTTGCTAAAGTTATGTTCTCCTCAATAGCTTATTCGAATGATTTTTCAACTTGAACAAAATGCAAAAAAATAACATCAAAAAACACAACTTCAAAACTGAAAAACACCGGAAGCAAAATAAATGGGGAAAAAATGAAAGTCAAAAAGCAAAATAAATGCAAAATAAAAACAAAAAACAGCAAATCGAGAAAGCAAAATAAATGCAAATGGACAAGTCCATTTTTTCCCATGTTTTTTCATTTTTTGACTTTCCTTTTTTTGTCCACTGTTTTTCCCCTTTTATTTTTGCTTTTGTGTTTTTTGGATTTTGCTGATTTGCTTTTTGTTTTTTCCATTTTTTTAAGCATTTGTCTTGTTTTTTCAAGTTTGTTGATTCTTAGAATAAGCTATGGTTTGGTGAACATAATGCTAAAGTTGCTTTCCGCAATCAGTTGCGAGCATCGTTGCGTAAGAGTGCGCACTTGGCAAACCTGCCAGGAAGGATTTGCAGAGAACAAGAATGCGGAGGTCGACAAGGTGCGCATTGTTTCGAGCTCAAAGGCATGAACGCAGAGACATGACTAGATGTAGAAAATTGTAGAAATATCCCTTTACATGGTGCAACAAAAATGCTTCAAAGGCCATTTTGCTCATAACTTCTGCATGTGACATCATGTGACTGGTCAACCTGGCAAGGAGACCAATCCACTGCACGACCTTCTGTTTGGAGAACAAGTACAGATTTTTTCCTACCGGGAGACGGACAGTGAAGGTCAGCAAGAGGATGCTGAAGGCGAAAAAAAGGTTGCGGAGACTTCTCAGCTGGTGGTGAACGAAGAATGCAGCGATTTTCTACAGATTTTTTTGGATGTGAAATACAAGAACCTCTATTCCGCATGGGCAGCATCCAGTCAACAAGATGTGGACTACACAACTCCAACCGGATCAAAGGCAGGATCTTTGGGCCGAGCCAGAGCTTTCTGGAATAAATTTGAGTATATCAGTGATATGTCACAGCATATCACAAGTCTGTGGACTGGTAATGACTTGAAAGCTCACAGTCATAAGACTTGTTTTGGTAGACCTTTACTTCATTCATGTTCACTCATCATAATTTGTCTAAATCATGCTTTTTCAGCGTGTCACCTGCAGGCAGCTGGCAAAACGCGAGTCTGGATTCGAAGGTTGCCCAAATTACTGTTCTTCCAGCTACAACGAGTCACATTCGATCCAGAGACAAAGGCGCCTCGCCTTTGAACTGGAACAAAAGCCTCAAAACTGCCTCGATTTTGGCAGATGTTTTTCATATACATTGCACGCGTACAGGGAATGCGTCGCTCTGACTTTATACTCAGTGATTCCATTTGTTCCAGGAGCAAATAAAATTGGATGACGAGTTTGACTTTGACCTGTCAATCTACCCTGATCGCTTTCTGGAGAGGAGACTGCCAAGTGATTCTACATCCTCGAGAATTTTTCTCGGGATGTCCCTGTAAAGTACCAGCGTCCTGATTCACTTCTCAAGCAACATGTAGGGTCAATACAGTCAATACATCAGCTTTCAGTGTGACTTTTTGTCGCTTTTGGATGCTTTCTGGTGTAGGAATCAAGAGGAAGTGCTCAAGGTGGAGGCGAAAGTTGAACTTCTCCGCATGGAGCAATGTGAGATCGAGAGGGCGCTGCAAAGCTTTCAACAATATCCAGCTGAGGCCATGGAGCAAACGGAGCAAACGGAGCAAACGGAGCAAACGGAGCAAACGGAGCAAACGGAGCAAACGGAGCAAACGGAGCAAACGGAGCAAACACAACACAGGTCAAGTCATGCTGTAAACTAAACAATTTCGGCTGAGGCTTTGAGCATCATGCAGGAATCATGAAGGACATGGTGATTCAAATTCTAGTTTGGATGTTTGTGTTCCACTGGAGCGTGACACAGCCGCAGGCTACAGATGGTGAGGCTTCTTTGCTTCCAGTCACCAGATTGTTGTACGGTGCTGCCACTTGCCTGGAAAGAAACTTTCGATCGACTGGATCGTCACAGCAGTCCCCTTTGAACTCTGGAAACGTGATCAACGCCAAGTCTGCTTCTGATCTTTGTAACGAGCTCCGTGAGCTCCGCCACTCCTCCGGCCACTCCGGCTCCGGCTCCGACTCAGCGACTTTGCCAGCTGTCACCTTGTTGCGTTCCTTAGCAGAGGCTTGTCGCACACAAGAGGAGCATCTTGAAAGCGAAAAGAAGCGACTTCAGAAAGAGCTTTCGGAAGCATACCATGCAGTTGGACAAAGTGAATATCAACTGTTTGGTATTTGGGTTCACCAAGGCCAAGATGCTCGATCAGGACATTATTTGGCCTTTTTGAAGGATTGGCGTGAGGATCGTTGGATGCGCTTTAGTGATTCCTCTGTCTCGTTCGTCACTTGGGAAGAAGTTCGGAGTGCTGCCGTAGGTGCGGCTGACAGAACCTCTGACAGGACGGCTGAGAAGGCTGAGAAGGCTGAGAAGGCTGAGAAGTCTGAGAAGTCTGAGAAGTCAAGTTCCTCTGCGTACGTCTTAGTGTACATGGAAGCCTCACTCGTGCGAGCTCACGATGCTCAAGCTTGTCAGGAGAAAAACCTCCCGATTTCTTCTGAGTTGTACGAGGAGATCCAGGCTGACAACATCGTGCTTCAGAACGAGCGCGGAAGCTGGGAACAGCAGGTGAAAACCAGAGAGTTGCGTCAACATGCTCAGGCCATTTTTCAACATTATGCAGGACTATTGCATCGTTGGGAACCACGGAAACAGCTTGGAGATGCTGCAGGCAATCCCCATGATCCGAATCATCGCAAGATGTTAAATGACCCAGTACCCTGAAGGCCCTGAAGGGGACAGTGAGCACGTTTTGAGTTTTGTTTTGAGCCTATTTCAGTTTTTTTTGCTTCGATTCTACTTTGGACCTCTTACCGGTACTCAAGCTTTCCCACTATGTTGGCCTTGCACATGTGTTTCCACTTGAATAAGGCGTCGTTGTCATGACGACGAGTCTTCTTCAAACAGTTATATTTAGCCTTCTAATGCAACCAAGCAGAAAAGAAGCGAAAGAAGAGTTGCGTTCATGCTGTTTGAACGATTATGTCATCGCAGTTGAGGCATTGATTTGCTTGGAATTGTACCTCTATCGCTCTGGGGGAGAGCAGGACGTCTGGCACTACTTGCTGCAGAGTGGCTCAGCTGTTTAGCAACAATGACAACGCAATATATCTTTCTGACATCAATGACGCTTTCATCATCATCATCATCATCATGATGATCATGATGTTCAGAATCACAGTAACCATCAGCAGTGTTGACATGGGTAGTGTCATGGTTGTCCTTATATAGCTTCATCAGAAGTGTGCCTGTCATCACGATCACTTTGCCTTGCAGCCAACCAATCGATACAATGTAAGATTATGCAAGGCAAGTCATGCACAGCAACACATTTTCTCCACTTCAGGCAGCCTGGAAGCACAGAAGGAAGTTCGCAGCTGGATGCCAGAAGACGAAGGTCGGATTCTTTTCTTTCTGGCCGAAACCTTGCGCAGCCAGTCATGTCACTTTGAAGCAGTGACTTATTCAAGGTTTTTCAACTGTACCCCCTTTTCAGGACCAAGATGGTGCAACCTAACGCAACCTAATAAAACTGAAGTGGAAGGTTCTTTCGTGCTATTGAGTGTAGGACCTAGCTAGAGCATTTGCATCGCAAGCTTGCTCAGGTTATGTCAAAATGCTGCAAGAGAAAAGCAATGAAGATGGATCCCCAAGTGCTGAGGGTGACAATGAAGCAAAAACGACTTCGCAAAGCAAAGAATACGAGTTGATGGACATCGCTCTTCCGCAAGTACACGAGAGATACAAAAATGTTTTGATACAAGCTTACATGCTGGATGAGGCAAGGGTTGGCAGAGGGACCGGGGAGGAGAGGTGCTTGTTTGACTCTGCTGAAGTTGTTTTTTTGTCCAATTTTTTCATGTGGTAAATGCAGTGCCAAGAGCAGGGCAGGGAAATAGTTCGCCTGGATTACAATGCAGAAATACTTCTTCCCTGTAGATACGAATGACTTTTGCTGACAAGAATTGAGATGACCATTTGTTTCCTGTTGCCACTTTGCATGATTCACCCATTGAGGCCTTGAATTTATTAAAGAAGGAAGGTGGCCTGGCTCTCCCTCGTGCAATTGGCTTGCTCAGTTTGCTTTGGGCACATTACAATCTGGACATGGATTATCGCTTCAGACACAACGAAGTCCTTCTGGTCCTGAGTTCTTTAATGTACAACACTGTAACCTGCATCGAGCAGGACGAGCTCTCGAGATCTGCCTTCCGTGAACTTGGTGAATACTTTTTCATTGTGCTACACTGTGTTGAATGGCCGAGAGGTTGGAAAACTCCACTGCAGAATCGCATAAAAGCTATGTTTCCTCAATGTCAAGACCTGTTGGACTTGGAGCTGGCCAACATTCTCAAGGCCAGAGCACAGCGTGAAGGAGCCTCTGGGGTGACTCCGACAGCCACTTTCGCTGATCAGAAGCAATTGGTGAGACAAAGATCGCTATTGTTCACCGATGGGAAGACCGTTGAAGATTTCGAAGATCACCCACCACCTGGCGATACATTTTTTGAAAGGCACCGCTCCCTGTGGTCGTGGACAATGACAAATGAGAAGGTCCTTGCACAGGAATTTGTGGCTCTCGCAGGTGGAGCATGTGCATAGTGTCCTTATGTGATTTATGTGTCCTTGCATCATTCAATTGTGCTTTGGGACTCGTGACACTTCGTGAGACTTCATGGTGCAAAATGCCGGACTCCGAGTTCATCCCCAAGTCCGTGTCCGTGTGACTCGACGCCAAGGATCGCCTAGGGATCTGCCAGGGCTCCAAGAGATCAGCAACGCAACGACGCCTCCAAGATCAAAAAAAAGTGACGGTGACCGACGGTGACCAAATCCTGGCATCTGGCATGCAGAACATGCAGAATACAGAGTGCTGTGAATATCCTCTCTGAAGTGAATATCTGGTGAATATTTGACAATTGATACAGTGGATACAATGGATGCAATTGTGAATTGTCGCTTTTGTCGCTTTTGTTCTGTGATTTCTGTGATTTGCCGGTTTTGTCAACGGTCAGCTGGGCTCAAAGAGCTTCTTTCGTATCAGATAGTAACATATTCAGTATAGCCTTCCAGGCCTTCCAGACATACACCAAAGATGAAGAAAGTACTGCAGAACTGGGTATCCTAGTCATATCTGTGAACATTTATCTGGGATAAGTATAATATAGTATAAGTCTTTTAGTCATTTTAGTCAGCATGCTACCATTTGATCTACATTAACAAATATTTACAGAATTGTGGCTTGTGGCCGCACCTTGAACAACATGCGTGCATTTGTTGACCGATGGTGTCGAAGTCGCCCCGTACTTGTGATTCTGGCACGTAACGAGATGTGCACCCTAGGAACGAGAGGCAGGTTGTTGAAAGAGCCGGAGACTCCCAAGACTTGACTCCCAAACCTGGCCAAAGCCATTTGGTCAGCATCGGCTCAACGTTGGTTCAGCCTTGATTCATGTCTCATTGGATTTCAAAAACCGCACCAGCCAGGTGTTGATGCTGATGATCTCATACTCTGTGCAGAGGCCAGTTTGAGTAAGGTATAGCTGAGTGAAGCAAGAAATGCGAGGAAAGGACGACAGGTTTGCAGGGAATATGGTCAGAAGACATGTCAGTTGAGTCATAATCTCAAAACTGCAGAGTCAATATTGAACGTCGATTTCAAGACAGAACGAACGCGTTTCATGTCCAGTTTGCTCATCTCCTACTCAAAGTCGCACGTTACGTGCCCACCACCTGTTTGTCTTGCTTGCAAAAAACTGAAGGCCACGATGCCAATTGCTACGCAGAGACTGTCATGGAAATGTCACTATACGTACATACATACATACGTACGTACGTACGTACGTACCTACATACATACATGGATACATGGATACATGGATACTTGGATACATGGATACATGGATACTTGGATACATGGATACATGGTTCCTTGGATACATGGATACTTGGATACATGGATACATGGATACTTGGATACATGGATACATGGATACTTGGATACATGGATACATGGATACTTGGATACATGGATACATGGTACTTGGATACATGGATACTTGGATACATGGATACATGGATACTTGGATACATGGATACATGGATACTTGGATACATGGATACATGGATTCATGAATACATGGATACTTGGATACATGGATACATGGATACATCGATACATGGATACATCGATACTTGGATACATGGATACTTGGATACATCGATACATGGATACATAGATACTTGGATACATGGATACTTGGATACTTGGATACATGGATACTTGGATACATCGATACATGGATACATGGATACTTGGATACATGGATACTTGGATACATGGATACATGGATACATGGATACATGGATACTTAGATACATGGATACATGGATACATGGATACTTGGATACATGGATACTTGGATACATGGATACATACAGACAGACATACATACATACACACATGTATGTAATACATACATGCAATATGTATATACGTATATAAATATAAATATATATATATAATATATATATATACATACACATTGCGTATCTGCTTATGTGTAGATTTACATATGTGAATGCACTGGCATCGCAGCAGGTACAGCTCCTCAGTTGCAGTGGCCTTTGCAGAGCTGCTGAAGCTGATTTTTGCCTTGGCGATGCTTCCACCGAAGGCCGAAATTCGCTGGGTCTCCAGTAATTTCGTAGTGGTTGACTCATAGTCTGTCATAGTCTGTCGTACTCTGTCATGGTACTAACTTATAAACAGAGTACTAACTTGTAATACTAATTTTACAGTAATTTCTATGAGAAAATCTGAACATGGAGCTGCGGGGATTGCTGATTGACGATCAGCTGCAAAGTGGCTGGCTTTCTGGCGCTGCCCATGACCTGGTCCTAGCAGCTAGCATGTCTAGATACTTATGGCGTAGGCTAATACTGGTAGTTAGTAGTTGGTAGTAGTTGGTAGTAGTTGGTCTCAATTACTTTGTTACTTGCTGTTCCTGGTTAAGGTGATCTACACTTTGCCCAAGTCGGCAAGTTGGCTCTACGCTGTGCCTGCTACACTCTACACATTGCAAAATCGGCTCGTGTCTTCCTCTCAGACGGTCTGGATGGCACAAATCCGATGGATCCCAGAGCAAATCCACAAATCCAAAAGATTCTAAAAGTAAAGCAGTCAAAACAATCCACAAGCTGTTTGGTATCACTCTGGTATCACTTTGAAACTTTTAGATTACTTCAGTTTGCATTACTTTGTTTTGTGTTCTTCAGGTTTGAGGCTCTGCGGTTTCTTGGACCACCTGAGTACCAGCTGCTCAACAACATGAAGCTCTTTACCACATCGATCGTTTTTCGAGTAGTGTCTCTCTTAGCCACTGGCGCGAGTGCAAGCATGTTAGCACGCAATAGCAGCTATTAGCATGTGATACGGATACGTGTTAGATTCGTTAGATCGTGCTAGCGTTGTTGACTCACCCCGACTCACTGGCACTGGCACCAGGTCATGAAGCGGCAGCTACGTGTCTTTCAGTGGAACTGCTGGCATGTTACGCATGTTACGCATGTTACGCATGTTACGCATGTTACGCATGTTGTGCACTTTGCAGTTTGCACTTTCAATGCTGTGCACTTTGCAGTTTCAGTGGCATGCCATGAAGTGAGACGCTGTGCTCAGGTTGGCTTTGATTTTTTTGGGACTTGGCCAGGTCCTTAGGTGAAACTTGTGTAAGTAAGAGAGAGAGACAGAGAGAGACAGAGAGAGAGAGAGAGAGAGTAGGAGACCTGAAGCATGTCTCAGGCATGGCCGTTGCGACCACGCCCACCAGCAGTGTGGAACAAACACAGGAGCAACATGACTGTCACAAGCTATGGCGACAGGCAGCGACGGGTCAAAAAGATTCCTCCTTCAGGCGTTTGAAGCTCGCCTCTTGACTTGCGCTGCACAGGAGAGCCATGATTTGTGGACAGGGACAATCATTATGATCACAGTCGCGTGGTGTGGTAGCTTAGCAATGCTGAGCTGAGACAGCCAGTAAGTTAAATGCTGATTCAGCCTCCGTTTCCTGACTCTTCTCTGCTGCTGCTGCTGCTTGTAATAGTAGTTATTATTATCATCATTATTATTGTTGTGGTGCTGGTCCTGGCGGCGGCGGCGGCCATCGTCGTCGTTGTGATCGATCTATGTTGCTGGTCGTTGATGGACGGTTATCGTCGTCGATCGTAGTAGTAGTCGTAGTAGTCGTAGTAGTCTTGTCGTAGTAGTCGTGTCGTAGTAGTCTTGTCGTAGTAGTCATGTCGTAGTAGTCGTGTCGTAGTAGTCTTGTCGTAGTAGTCATGTCGTAGTAGTCGTGTCGTAGTAGTCGTGTCGTAGTAGTCGTGTCGTAGTAGTCGTGTCGTAGTAGTCGCATGTTGTTGCATGTTGTTGCATGTTGTCGCATGTTGTCGCATGTTGTCGCATGTTGTCGCATGTTGTGGTGTGGTTGGTTGTGGTTGTGGTTGTGGTTGTGGTTGTGGTTGTGGTTGTGGTCGCGGTCGCGGTCGCGGTCGCGGTCGCGGTCGCGGTCGGGGTAGTTGTTGTTGTTGTTGTTGTTGTTGTTGTTGTTGTTGTTGTTGTTGTTGTTGTTGTTGTTGTTGTTGTTGTTGTTGTTGTTGTTGTTGTTGTTGTGTTGTTGGTGTTGTTGTGTGTTGTTGGTGTTGTTGTTGTTGTTGTTGTTGTTGTTGTTGTTGTTGTTGTGTTGTTGTGTTTGGTGTGTGTTTGTTGTTGTTGTGTGTGTTGTTTGTTGTTGTTGTTGTTGTTGTTGTTGTGTGGTGTTGGTTGTTGGTGGTTGGTGGTGCTGTTGTTGTTGTTGTTGTTGTTGGTGTTGTGTTGGTGTTGGTGTTGGTTTGTTTGTTTGTTGTTGTTGTTGTTGTTGTTGTTGTTGTTGTTGTTGTTGTTGTTGTTGTTGTTGTTGTTGTTGTTGTTGTTGTTGTTGTTGTTGTTGGTTGTTGTTGTTGTTGGTTGTTGTTTGTGTTGTTGTTGTTGTTGTTGTTGTTGTTGTTGTTGTTGTTGTTGTTGTTGTTGTTGTTGTTGTTGGTGTTGTTGGTGTTGTTGGTGTTGTTGGTGTTGGTGTTGGTGTTGTTGTTGTTGTTGTTGTTGGTGTTGTTGGTGTTGTTGGTGTTGTTGTTGTTGTTACAGTGGTAGTAGTCCGAGTAGTCGTACTGGTTCTCGTTGTAAGTAGTAGCAGTAGTGTTTTCATGTCGTATTTTCACAATTTATCACAACTACAGCTCTGTGACAGTACAGCTTTGTTCTCGTGCTCTGTGACCCTGCCATGGCTCTGCAAGCCCTGCCACGAGGTGCTCTGCAGCTGCCGGCGTTCTGAATGAATGGCTCATCAAGAAAAGCTCAAGCGTCCTTGAGGCGACCAAGTTTTCCACAATTTTCCATTTTGGACTTGGACTTGCGAGGTCATTTTTGGTATGCTGTCACCAAAAAAACAGGTATCACATGTATCACATGTATTACATGTATCACGTTGGTGTCAAAAAGGCAAAATTGGCAAAGGCCAACGTGTGGCTCTACCTCTTCGGTGTCATCACAGCAGTTGCTCCGCTTCCTTGGAGTCACTGGGCGGTCACTTTTTTTTGAGTCGGTGGATGCTGGACCTCAGGGCCTGTGCCACGTTTTCACCCAACTGTGAAGATTCTGAAGTACCCAGGCGATCCTGACGGTGGATATTTGGAAGGCTTCAGCACTTCAGTTTTTCCTTGGAGTGCTGCTCGGATGCAATTTGTCCCTATGGCCCTATGACAGAAGACATGTTATACTTCTATGATCTGCAATGCATTTCATCAGTTTTTGATCAGAACTCAAAACTCTCACAGCCACCCTGTGAACCTCGTGAAAAAAATAGAAAGGGGGAGGGCGCACCAGGATCTCTTGAACTAGTGAACTAGTCAATGATGTCAATGCGCAGTTGCATCCGCAAGTTTGACAAGACCTGATTTGGGACGCTCTGAGACTCTGAGGTAGTGCTTTGCAACGCGGTTTTGGGTCAGTCGATAGCTTTTCTCTTCAGGCGCTCATTGCACTATATTGCACTCCAGTTTGCTAGTCTTTGCGAAAGCCGCTTCCGTATTTGCAAGTGATGCGCCTGATCCTTCTTTTATTTCTAGTGATCTGCATGGGATGAAAAGGTATGCCGATTCGATTGTGAAGCTCCAGGCAGTTTGTGCCGTCGTGACCTCAACCTCGTCTCAGTGTGTCGCTCTTGTTCGTTTTGTCCTCTTTCAGATTTCTTGAGAGCCAAGGCGATGGCACTGACAACACTGTTGTCCAGAATCTTCTTCGACTACAAAATCCATTTTCATGCCTTGGGTGGCTACCTGGTCACGTTTCTTTCGATGTGTTTGTACTACACCCCATCTGAAGTTCTGGTTTCCACTGACGCAGAGTTTCTGAGTTCAGTTGACCTCAGCAAATACATTTCCTCCACCAAGCCAACGTCTACGGAGTCTACGACGTCCGAGAAGTCGGACTGAAGATGACTCTTCGATGACTCTTCGATGACTCTTCAGAGCCGCGGCTCTGTCTCGAGTTTTGAAGCGCCACGGAGTCGCCGTGGACCGACTCACCGAGGATCAGAGAGTCGCCACATGATCTCAGAGCTGTGGGAGAAGTACAGCCCAGTGTAAAGCAGAACAAGGAGATCAACAAGATTTGAACAAGGAGATCAAAAGAGATCAAAAGAGATCAAAAAAGATCAAAAGAGATCAAGGAGACTTGGCAAGTCGTGGACAAGTCCTGGACGAGTCTCGGATGGAATTTTGACATGGAGATCCAGCAACCAAGGCCAAACTGCAGAGCATTTGCCCGTTTCTCCAGACCTTCTCTGTCTGTCTGTACAGAAACACTTTTTGAAAGAGAGCCACAAAAAAGCTACAGAGCAGAGTCTGCGCTGTTTCAGCACTGTGCTAATGAAATGGATTTGCTGTGCATAAATTCAAAACATTCGTCATTTTAGTTATTTTGTGCATCCTAGCCATAGAAGTGAAGAGCATCAAGCACGCCTGGGGTTTGGGATTGACCTGCCGAACTGGGTGCAGATTTGTTTGTTTCGTTACTAATTTCACTAGCTCTTCTGTTTAGCCGTTGAAGAGGTTCAGTGCTCAACTTCAAAGGTGAAAGGTGGGCATCGTAGCACATTGTGTGCGCATCGCTGTGCCACACTGTGCTTGCACTCCGGCCCTCGAATGACTGCAAGCTGCAGCGAGGGCCGCGAGGGCAATGAAGATTGGAGAGACGGGCACCAACTTCCCTGGCGTCCAGTACATCCAGTGAAGGTTTCGGAGGTGCAATTGAATACTCGCCCTTTTCACCAGCAGGCTAGGGGTTAATAAAAGTGCAAAATCACCGAGCATCGGCTTGTTGCATGACAGGTTCATGACACTTATCTATATGGTCTATATGGCAGTTGCATGCCAATTGAATTATGATTACACGAACGTTGATTCTCATGTTGAGTCCTGCAATGTGCCTTGAATCCCGGCACTGTAATCGTAGTTCACTGTGTTCACCCGAGCCAACTTTTCGCGAATCAGGAAACAGCACTTGTAGCACCTGGGGCACCAATAGCTGTCGCAACAACACTTGGCAGACGACCTGCCAGCACTCTGAAGCTCTCTGAGCACTTGGGCTCTGGCACGATGGGCACGTTGGGCACGTTGGGCATGTGGCTACCTGCAGCATCTGCATCTACAGCACCTGCATCGTCATCAGCGTTTGCCGTGCCAGGGCCGAAAATGCCGGAAGCTTTCGCGGCATCCAGTGCTTCCCGACCACCACCAGGCCTTGAACTTCCTCAAACATTGCTTGAGTCCTTCCATGCAGCCAGGCCTCGTCTCACAAAGAGAATGAAACGCATGGCTCTTACGAACTTGATTCGAACGCCAGAAGGTGCAGAGGAAATTTCCTTAAAACTGGACTCTGCAACGCATAGCTTCTGCGCAGAATTGGTGGCTGCCATTCTGCCTGAACTGCCAAACCTGGCATGTGATCCTCATGGAATCCAGGTTCTTTCAAAACTTCTTGCTCTTCCTACCCTAAGCCAGGAGCTTCGCTGCAAGCTTGCCCAGCGGTTGCAGGGCTCAATTCTCAAGCTCACCAAGGACAAATGAACATGTCCTGATTATTCCGTATTGTGTTTGAAAAAACAATGAGATTCACTTTCTATGGTAAGTGCAAGCCTGTGTAAGATATATATAGAAGATCTTAAGAGAACCTCGGGTTTGAACGTGCCTTGGTCTTTTCAGGACAAGTATGGATGCTGGTTTGTTCAGCAAGCGATACAGCATGTCCCGTCAGAGCTTCAAGAAATGATTCAAGCAGAATTGAAAGGCAAGATTTTGGTTTGCAGCCAACATTTGCATGGCAACTTTGTCTTGCAAAAATGTGTGGAGCTGCTTCCTGGGAGCATTTCTTTCATCATCAAGGAGCTCAAGAACCATGTTCTCGAAGCGGCATTGCACGTGTACTCTTGCCGAGTTCTGCAGAGACTTATCGAACACTGCAAGCATGAGCGACCTGACATGGCTGGGCTTTTCGACATTTTGTTGCGGCCTGACACTTTGCAAAAGTTAGTGCTCGATCCGTACGGCAACAATGTAGTGCGAGCAGTGTTGGCATGCGGAAATAGACAGCATGTGCAAAAAATTGTCAAGGTTTTCCTGTGTGGAGAAGCAGAATTGATAGTCTATGCTCGGAATCGGCATGGCAGTCTCGTGCTCGAGAGATGTCTCGAGAGTTTGAATTGTGATCACAAGGAGCTTTTGACAGAGAGGAATGCATTGATGAGTGCCATACTGGGCACAGAAGATGCTTCCCTGTTTTCGCAGATAGCTTTGGATAGGTTTGGGAATTACATCGTGCAGAGGACTATCGAGATTTGTGAAGGTCCAGAGCAGCAACGTGTTCAAGAGCTTTTGAATGGCCTTGGTCACAAGCTGCGGCGTTCAGTAAATGGAAGGCACATTTTGCAAGCAGCTCGGAAGAAGTTTGGCTCGTTTGCTTTCGGCCCTTGCGGCCCTTGCGGCTCAACACTCGGTGTTACCCCTGAGGACCTCACGGACCTCACGGACCTCACGGACCTGGCAAGCTCGGTGTGATCGGCTTCACATCGCTTCAGAGTTTACTTGCGCACCTGACGCAAGTAACTTTGGAGCAGATTCTACTTGATTCTACAAATTCTACATGCATAGACAGTGCATAGAGTGAATAGAAAGTGCATAGAGTTGTACAGCTGAATTTGTTGTAATTGCCCCGTGACAGCTACCACTGATGCAGGGACTCAAAACGCCTGAAAGGACGCAGGTCCTTGTGGTATGACTAACAGGGCTGAGGCTCTTTGTGTAGCCGCCTCGAAAGAGCCAGATACCAACGGACGTTTTCGTCCAAATGCGGAGACCGTCCAATTTTTTACGCAAGATCTTTAGTTCTCTAAACGGGGAAAGAACTGGGACTGGTCGCGGCTGTCAAAATGCTTCCGTTTGAATTTGCGAAGCGACAGCTCGGTTGGACTCCGCCCGGGGGCTCCTTACACCTCGAAGGAGGGATGAGCACGATGAATGCGAAGTGAGGAGCTCTGAGATATACAGCAGAGCTTTCTGGATTTTGCCGCAAGCTTTGCTTAGAGGCTTAGCTGTGCAATCATGGCCATACCTATGGTAGCGGCCTTGTGTGCTTAGTAGAAAAAGACACACTGACTCCTAAGTTGGATTGGCAGGAGCTGCTTTCCTGGAAATGCAGGAGCGCAGTGATTGAAATC
Organism: Cladocopium goreaui; assembly: GCA_947184155.2. NCBI lineage: Eukaryota > Dinophyceae > Suessiales > Symbiodiniaceae > Cladocopium > Cladocopium goreaui. Next base: position 628,315 of record CAMXCT020001891.1, on the reverse strand, counting down.
TGATTTAATTATACATCATTCTGGGAAAGGTCCCTACTTGATTGCGGGAGTGTGTTGATGGCCGTTCGTCCAGCGTTCGTGCCGGCATATGGTTCAGAGAGTAGGGCAAAGAGGTAGAGCGTTGTAGGGTGTGTTGTGCACTGTTGTGCACGTGATGCCGTCGGCTTTACAGGACCCAGTGTGGGCGAGTGGGCCAGTTTTGTCGAGTGGATTGTCATTTGAACACTTTGGAACTTTAAGCCCTCTTTCAGACCTTGCCGGAGTGCGATTCTGGGCCCTCAGACCTTGCCTTTGGGAGGCTGGGCTACAGCCCGGGGCTCACGACACCAGGCGGGGCTGTGTGATTCGTGGTTTGTACCGACCACAGCACTTCACGCCATTTTGTGTTGACAAATTCCGGCGCAAGTCTAGTGAGTTGGGCTGTCATCTCAGCTTGAACTTGCACAAGTATCCCTTGAGCATCCCTTCTCACGTCACTTCAAATTTCACTCTTGGCTTGGCAATGCAAAACTTGCAAGAGATGCCAGCTCTGAAAATACAGTCCTTTGAGTCCTCTGCGGTAAGAATTGAGACTGCTTACACAAAATGGTGGCTAGATGCCATTTGGGTATGCAAAAGAATGCAAGAGACTGACCTGTATTTTTGCCATCGCGGAATGAACAACATCTGGAGAAACAGCTTGCAACGCCACTGAAGCACAGGAAAACTAAGGGATACTAAGGGGCATGAGTTGATGAACAGAAGCCCATGTACCGGCCACTGCCCTTTCAGTCTGGTGGGTAGTTCTCTATTATGTTCTTTTCTATCTTTTACAGTTTTTGGCTGCGTCTTGAAAAGCAGGGAGCCCCAACTAACAGAGGTTGCACGATTTATTATCATTCCATTCTAACAAACTTTGGGCAGATCCTGCAAAAACTGTTCTTGTTCTGGTTGGCTTGCACACACACGAGCCAATGACTCTTTGTCTCATACCAGGTCGCCCAACACCAAGATGACACCATCGCCGCAAGAAACTTGGAACTTGGAACTGCAGCTGACAACAACGATGCATGTAGCCGTACAGTTTCTACAGCTTTTTCAAATTGGTGCACACATATTTACGCACCAATTTGTCTCATGCTTTTGAAGGTCGGTTTCATCGTCGACGTCTTCCCCAACATCCAAGGCAGCTGCCCAACCTTCCCGGGTAGAATTTCAGCTGAACAGCTCTTATCTGTTGAACGTGTCCAATATTGTCCAGCCTCTGTATAATATGAAGGTGTTCAAAGATCCAGACAGTATGGCTTTAAGCTGTCTACTCTCTTTAAGTTTTGATCTTGTTCTTTTTGTACTTCTTTTATTCCTTATCATAACTTATCGCCATTTTCCTCTGCATGGGTAATTTATGGTAAGTTAGTCGCTATCTTTTAGCACATCAGGACTCTTTTGGATTCATCATGATTCATCAAAGTCTCGTGTGTGCCGTGTGTGCGACCTTTCCAAATCTACGAATGGAACTCGTGGATTGAAGAGTGAATCGCTGTGGTGAATAATCATGAAACATGATCTCTTTGGAAGCCCAGAGCAATGAAATTATACGGTGATTGATACCGCTTACCCGGCTTACTCGTGATTGCTCATAGTATCAGCTTGTCCACCCCAATGAATCATAATGAATCTATTTGCTTGGATTTCTGGGGCTGCTGAATCATTCAAACCGATCTAGGAAACCAGGTACGCGTAAAATCGCGTAAACAACAAACGAAAACATTCAACGGAGTCTAGCGCGAGAACAAAATGTGGAGCCAGGAGAAGGAGAAAGGGAAGGACAGCGCAGTGGTCCTTCAGCTTGCCAAAACCAAGATGCGCCGCCCTTGGCCTATGCAAAACTTTTTGGGAAAACTGAGAAGGTACCAGGATGTACCGGGTATTTTATGCACGATTGAGAACAAATGAAGAGAACTTGCAGGTGCGCATTCTTTGAGCGAGGAAAGTGCTCATCTGATACTTGCAGGCTGCCTTCTCTTGCGTGAGACCAGTCCTTGAAGCTTAAAAGCAAGACGTAAAAATAGGCAGAGATGGTAGACATGCAGAACTTCAGATGAAGTAAATTACGTTGAACAAACAGCAACAAAGCATAGGAAACATGGAGCAACCTTTGATAGGTATGCGCACTCACCTGCAGAGCTTCGTCGTCCTCCAAATCTGCAAAAGACGAAGTTGTGCAAGTGCCGCTCCCAGTTGGGAAACCTTGCTAGTTCGGAACACGACAGAAACCAAGCATTTGGAAGTTTGCTTCCACAAACCAAGTCAACCAAGTCTCAGTATCTTGTGGACAGTCAAGTCCTCAGAGCCTCACTGCAGGGCTTTCCTTCAAGGAAAATGCCGAGATGGAGAGAACTGCTCGTGGAAGCCTCGATCGCAAGTAAGCGAATCAACACCATGCTTCTGCACTTGTTGTTGAAGAATGTTGAAGACTTCTGACACAACGTGTCACGTGATGACATACCCTCCTTTTGTAATCATGTGTAAGTACATGTGATGTCAGATGATATGTCATTATGAAATTATAGGTGAATATTGCATACGCACTCTTCCGAGGTTTGCTCATGGAGACTCAGACCTCCGGGTTACTGCAGGGATTTACAAGACCCAAATGTGCAATTTCTACGAGCGTGGGCACTGCAAGAAGGTCTGCAAGTCAGCACATTCAGTTTAGTCGTTTCGATCTTCAAACTTGTTGTCTCCAACACGGAGATTCGCCTACCACTTATCTTCATGAGGGATCAAATCTCCCACCCCCTCTGAACAATATATTGAATTGGATTCTAGCTTCAACTTATCTTCATAAGGGATCAGATCCGCCGCCCCTGCGGAACGATTATTATATATTATAATATATTATATAACATGTATGTATAGGCTCGTCCCTGCTCCTGGAACCACATACGATGGGGTGGGGGGGTGGGGTGGGATGTTAACGTTCATGTGAATTAACGTGGGATGTTAACGTTCATGTGAATTAACGTTCATGTGAACTTGCAGAAGCAGTTGATGCTACGCACACGCGGGGTGGAGGGGGTGGGGTGAGATGTTAACGTTCATGTGAACTTGCAGAAGTAGTTGGCAAGCTGATGATGATGATGATGATGAGGATGATGATGATGATGATGATGATGTGATGATGATGATGCTGATGATGACGACGATGATGATGACGACGACGATGATGATGATGATGTGATGATGATGATGATGATGATGATGACCCTAATGAAACTTGTCAATTCCGCGACTAAATTTCGTCACGGAATGGACAAGTTTTACCAACCTAATTCAGGTTTGCGCGGTTCCAAGAGCAGGGACGAGGCTATGTATACATGACATGTTTACCTACATAGACGTATGGAGATCCGCCACCTTTCCACAACTTTAGGGCGGGCAAACGTCAGGGTTGCAGCGAACGTGTTTAATCAATTGCTGTAATCAATTTGATTTGAAGCTTCACTGGGCTCTCCTAGGGTGATCGCTGCAACCATGCTCATGGTGATGCAGATCTTCGGCCTGTGATTCCAAGTCCCCAAAAGACGCCAGTCAGAGAGAAAGGCAGCGTCAAGGGTTTTGGGCAACGTATAATGGATAGTATCATGTATTTGTACTATGCATGAATAAATATATCGATATATGATATATGTAGATTATATTAATATATATGTCGTTGGATCGTAGATCGCAACGCCACTGATAACGGTTCCCACCTGAATGGTTCAAGGTCCTCCTTGATCACCAGAAAGTAGTTGATGTTCAACCAAAGTAAAGTCGTTCCAACAGTGTTGTCCACAACACCAAAAATGTATATCTATCCAACCAAATCCCAAAAGAGTCCACTCTTCACCTTCCAACCAATCCTATGGCGGCACTCGAGATTTTTCCCCTATCTCGCTGAAATTGGCCTTGAGCCACGAGTCAAAAGGCACATAATGAATGTGCTTTCCCCTGACAGGAAACAATCGAAGGTGTATGCGGCAGCAGCAAGTTACGAAACTCACACTGGTCTCTTTTCTATGTTCGATTGTTTCACCCATGTGACACCATATTTTCGATTCGAGTTCTGTTTGAGGGTCATTTCTTCATCGTAGATTCTGAATCTTCCCAACTGCAAAACGGTGCGTAAGAAAGTTGAGTCCATGGACTTCGTTAGGCAGTCTGCCAACATGATAGCAGTGCTGATCCAGCGGCATTGGGTATGGTTAGCTGATTGTTCCTTCAGCAACATGACTTCTATGGTGGTACGCCACTCCTGGCAATTTGGCACTGCAGTCTTCGTGACTAAGTCATATAAGGATTTACAATCAGTGATCATTAACCCTGGTGGTTCTACACAAAGAGACTTTTCAGGTTTATGCCAAGCAAAAGAGGGATCCTTTATGTAACCCCACATGCATCTAATCCACGTTAACTTATCTAGTGAACTGGACATAGCGTATGCTTCGGCACTCAAAGTAGAACGAACCACCCTACCAATCTGTTTGGTATGCCATGCAACTGGAGAGAAGTCTGTCGTCTCATTGTTTGCTAGTTTCCGTGTGCATGCCATGATAAAAATCCCTTGCTGGGCTGACATCTGTTTGGCCGAAGCGAAGCTTGCATCACCAAAGCTTGCGAAACAGAGCTCCGTCATGGGGATCGGACGTACGATCACAGAGGTGTTGGCAAACTCTTGGGTTTCTTTGAGTACTCGATTTGCATCTAGCAGAGTTTGCACGGTCGCCTTGGTAATACCCTTCTGCAGGTGCGCAACTTTTGCGGCCACATCGGGCCGGGAATGCACTGCGGCGTATTGTAGGCTCCCGCAAATCCCCCTTAGTTTATTTAACTCCTGTGGAGTGATAGGGCTATCAACTTCTGCTCTACGGAGTTTAGGGATGTCTATGGGAGTTATTCTTTGGACATATTTTTCTTGGCTAACTTTGATAGAAAAATCCGGCAACTGTTCTATTTCAAGTCCTGTGAAACGGAATTTGCGTTTTTCATGTGAGCCGAAAGGAAGCTTTTTCTGAAGTTGTTGTAGGGCATAGCTAAATTTGTGGTTACCTGCCCCCAAACCGTCATCCACATGAGTACCCACTATCCCATTGAGGATCTTTGGATCTTTGGGGTCTCTTAACAAGTACAAACAATTGTCCAAGGGATGTGCGGTGAAACCTACTTCTTCTAAGCATTTCCGAAATTCGCGATAGAATAACAAAGGGGCATCTACCCGTCCATAAGCATTTCCTTCTAGTAGGCAGATCTGATGTTTTTCCATTCCAAGCAGTTCTCTCAACTCCTTTGGGGGTTCCATTGCTAGTTGACGATCATCGGATTTCCCTCGTAGAAAGGCAGTAGTGATGTCAAAGCTTTCAATACACCATTTGTGGCTGGCAGCTGTCTGGAGTAATAACATCCTGCCATCTCGGGTGAGAGTGGGACTATCGGATGCTAATTCCCCAATGTCGGGGTCCTGAAAACCTTTTACCACAAGTCGTGCTTTTGGTTTCTTTCCATCTTCGCTATTTTCATCTTCCTTCCAAGTCAGTATCCATCTAGAGGCTAAAACTCTGGAGGGGTGAATTTTATCCCGAACTATGGTTCTTACCGTTTGAGTATCCAACCAACAATTCAATTCCTTCAACTTGGCTTGCTTGAACCTCTCTCTCTCTTGGGGTGTCAAGTCACTGTAAACAAGTTCTTTCCCAAACTTGCGGGCTGCGGCATTGACCTCTGGCAGGTGCTCTTTGGGAGATTTGAGGAACTTATGGAATTGTTGTTTTGGCATTTCAAACTCAAAAGACACACACGCTGCTTCGCAAGGGTCGGGCATTGACCAAAGAGCGCCATCGTCATGAACACAGTCTGTCGTCTCGGTATTCTTCTCGATGATAACAGCATTATACACAGGTTCCATGTTACTCGGAGTTTCATTTTCCGACTGATCTGTGTCCAATGATGCAGTGTCAGGAGCAGATTGTGCCAGGCTCGGGCTTGGAACCATTGATTCAGGGCTTTCTTCACTATTGGAAGAAAACGGGGAGTCTGGAACAGGCGTTTCGACCGCAGGGTCGTGCATGGTTTCGTCAGGAATTTCGATCTCACCTCGTTGGCGTCTGATTGGTTCTTCCTCTGGTTGTCGAGAGGTCGAAAGTTCGCTATTGCCATCGTTTGCCTCTTCTTCTGTTGGAGGATTCACCTCAGATAAATCGGAGTATTGAAACATGCCACTCTTTTCTTTCAACTGTGTCTGTAAACGTTGTGCCATTTGTTTCAATTCTTCTTGGGTATTTGAAGTTGTAAAAGTGGAGTGTCTTTGAAATTCACGCATGGAAACTGGTCTGAGATTTTCATGGGCACATCTTAACAACCGATTCATGTGAGTGATCCATATGATTGTTCTTGATTCCTGGCAAACTACCTGTGCTGGACCACACCATCGTCCTTTCTCCAATATGTTCGGGGCTTTTCGTTTATCCCAAAACATGCACAACTGTCCACACAGCCATTCATGTATCACACCTCGTGACCTATGAAGGGCTGCTCTGCGAATTGCAGCATGATTGTCAGCATGCCAGAAAGCTGCTCTTGCGGCTGTCCGCAATTCAAGACTTCGCTTAAACTGCTCGGATGCTGGGTCGGGTGAAAGGCACATGTGATGAGCAGTTGATTCTTCGTCTGAGAGTAGTGACCCAGGAAGTTTAGAGGCCTTACCTAGTACAGCTTGTTCTGGACTATATCCGTTATTCACTATCATAGAATTTTTCGCTCGGAAACACTGGTTAAGAGCCTCATCTATTTCAGCTAGACTGGTGAAGTTCTGTGCATGGTCCATTCTTTCAAGCATTTCCTTGATCACACCTCCATGTCTCTCGATACGACCACGTTGCCACGGAGCGGCAGTGAGCACTGGCTGAATGCTGTGGGCTTGCAAAAAATCTTTCCATGGCTGGGATACAAACTCTCCACCTTGATCATGTAGTATTTCCTGTGGGGATCCTGCCCATTGAATCCACATCTGTTTCGTTGTACGGATGGAGGCTTGGGTATCCCGGGTTATCCTTTGACCTAAATGGAAACGGGTAGCATCATCTAGGATATGGAACACATAGATTTGAATACCCCTTTTACTACACCAGTCAAAACCATCCAAAAGAATTCTTTCATTAAAATCCTTCGGGTCTTTGAGTTGGCCGGGAGTAGTCTTTTGTGGTGGGTGTCTCTCAGCGCATGACGGACACACAAAGTCGGCAGCACCTTCCACCAGGTGTTCATGTGCTTTGGATTCCTTTAGATGTCGGGCCAGTCTTTCGGCTGTGGGGTGTCCTAGATTACTATGAATCTTGCGCAACATGGACTGTTGCTCTCGAGTAAGTTTCAGGAAATTTGGGCCTGAAACAGTGGCACTTAAAGGAGTCCAGCTGGGCACATCTACCTGCACTGGTGGACTGGCTGTTGATTCAGCGGCTTTTGTCTCAATTGATCCATTGGCGGGATCGGCTGCTGGCAATATAGGTGTATCAGGTCGGCTGTCATCTCTGGAAAACAAACACAACATGATATGGCTTGGCACCTCTTTTCGACAAGCCCTTTTCCGAGTTAATTCGCTCCAAACTTCAAGTCCTAGGTCAATTATTTCATGAGTGAATCTTTTCTGTACTATGCTATGTCTTTTCGGCAGCTGATCTCTCCAAGCCTCTTCGCCCAACAAAAGACGATCTAGGCCTTTTCCTGCTTTGACTGCACCAATGTTCTCATGTGGAAACAGTTTCTGAATTTCCTGGAAGACTTCATCTTGCGGGTCTTCCCAAGTGACAACACCTGATTTGGGAAGTTTTCTCTGTAGAAATTCAAACATTGGTTTCCACACGTTCGTGGTGTCGTGTGGTGCAGAGGCTTCACCAGAGTTGGTACGTGCCCTTTTGGCAGGTGGCTCTATTTCATCTACATGGCAAATTGGCGCCTCATAGGGGCCTTGGGATGTTTGCATGATTCCACGGACAATGGTCAGCGCAAGCTTGCGTGGATAGAAAGCAGCAAACCTGGACACGGAAATGCTATGACCCTTCCACTGACATCTTCCTGCTATGGTACTATGACTATGTTCACGATTGCAAACACGGCAGTCCAAAACGGAAAACATCTCAACTGAGGTGGTTTGTATGCGAGTGGATTTTCTCATCAACTGATTTTCACTCGGATGTCTCAGGCCAAAAGCACATTGGTCCAGCTGGGCCGGAATGGAACGCTTCAAAAACGGCTGTATCTCCTGCTGCTTCCAAACGCCGGAGGTTTTGGGACTTTCGAGATGGGTGTGTCTACCTTCATCATGCTGAATCTGAGCTACCACATTACACAACACCAGGTGTTCTTTGGCAAGACGTTGTTGGTGCATGACTTGTTCAAAACTTGATAGGCTCATGGAGTTAAAACGGTTCCAGGCACACCAAGGACCACATTCCGGTGCAAGCCAAATATGTTTTGGTCTCTGTGTCTTGATGATGTGAAATAAAGCTCTTCTTCCAGTAGGTGTTGATAAATCCCCATCCTCATATGTAAACCTCCTTGCTCGCAAACCATGTTCTTGCGCCACGGTGGTCAACATGCTGTTCGGGAACGCATACACTTCTAGGATGTCCAACTGTTCTGACTTGTGAGAACTACTTTCTGAGTCAGGCTGTTGCATTTCATTCCACAGTTGTCTTTCTTTGAAGCTAGATTTATGTGACATCCTAGAATCTTGAAATTCCTCCCAATTGCCTCTCATGGAACCGGGTTGTTGGCCAATTGCTCCAGTTGATTGCGAGCTCGAGCATAGCTTGCGAAATCTGCCACATCCTCGGAAAGGTTGTCGGCTCTGGCCAGAATCCACTTGATGTAACCTGGGTCGGACTCGTACACATGGGCGTAACGAGACCTCAGATGCTTTTTGCCAAAGCCCACGATCTTGTTTCCCCAGCTTTCGAGGGATGCTTGAGTCACCATCAATTGGCTTCCAATCTCGGAAGCTGCGTAGGACGATCCTGGGCTTCCCATCATTGCAGCTGGTGGTCGGGCACTTGGTGTCATTGACACATGCGGCATGGGCTGTCTCACTGGCATTGGAGGAGGCTGATTGTTGGGAACTCTGACATTCATCATCACAGCAGACATCGATTGGGAAGAATTTGGCACCGTTGATGCAGCTTGGCCTTGTGATGGCACCATCTCGGCTTCCCATTCGAAATCTTCTGATCCTGGAACATGGTTCACCGGGCTCACGGTAGGTCCTGGACATGTGGGTGGCTTCTGTTGGAACTGAGCTTGAATCAGATTCCCCAACTGATCGATTGTCCGACGTTGTTGGGCCACTTCGTGAATCAGCTGATTCACCGGATTCATCTGGAGCTCCGTGGCTTCCTGGTTCGGGTCGATCGCACTGGTCATGGTGAACACAATGGTCATCAGGAGCTTCAGACTGGCTAACACTTCCTCTGCCACTGTGCGAAGAGCATCGAGCACTTCCTGGCGTGTCGGCATGACTGACAGGAATCTCACTTTCCAGACCTGGAGGCGGGGCACAGACACTTGATGCGACAAAAGCTGCTGCATTGGACTTGACATCAGGTTGACAAAGATCGGACATGTCAATCATGAACAACCCATTCTTGTTTTCTTTCAAATACAGTGACCTTTGCAGTGTCTTGAGGAAACATGTATTTTGTCCTAGGTCTATCATGGCTCCTAAACTCTTCATGGTCTTAATAGACAGCAGGAAAGGTGTGGCCTTCGGCACTACTTCAATTAGCAACCAGATTCGGATTCTCTTGTGGACCAATGGTATGCGCAGCTGTTTGTAGCTATATGCAACTTGGTTATTTCCAAAACGGAATCCTACTCTACTGGGCTTTTCCACGACTTGGTCACGGACACTGGCTGGCAGTTTTTGGAGCATCGCGGGGACATGGTCTTGTCCGATCACACTGCGACTGGCACCTGTGTCCAGTATGGCCATTCCTTGACTTTGCATGGCATCTGAGTGATTCTGGCTGACAAAACCATCGGCTCTATTGGTTGGTCTCGGATGCATCTTCCTGGCGGCATGGGTGTGGAGTGCTGTGGTCACCACTTCTGGTTTCAGAACATTCTCCGGACCACAATTCTTTGTTACCCCATTATACCCAATAACCCCTTTATTACCCCGCTTATACCCCGGCTTATCCAGTTTCTTACCCCAAAAGGCTTTCACGTCTTCAACATTTTGTTTGCACAAAACTGAATTTCGGTGGCATGAGGCAACGAAACAGGTTTCACAACGGATGCACTCCTGTTCACTCAACGCTTCAAAGACCACTTGGTTGGTCTCCTCTTCGGCATCGGATGCTTCGGATGGCATGGAGAAGGCAACGTTGGCTGACTCACGGGTTTCTTTCCTCTGAGGGCATTCTGCACGCCAATGCCCAAGGGCACCGCAAAGCTTGCAATGCGTTTTCGCAATGCGAGCCAGCAACTCTTCTTTTCCAGACTTTCCACCACCTTTGCGGTATGGCCGGGATCCATCTTTGAACCCACCTTTCCCTTTTCCTTTTCCAGTGGGCCAAAACCCTCGGCTACGACGGCGATCATTGATCCTCTGCCTAGCCTCATTGTATGAGACCATTGCTTGTTGCATATCAGGAATCTCTTGCAGCATCTCTTCGAAATCACGCTCAAACTGTTGCACTACGTTGGCATCCTCATCTCCCTGAGACACTAGGTATTCCAGATGCTCGGTTGTCAAAACATCCTCTTCCTCATGGTATGCAACGTAAGTGCTCTGAACCGGAAGGCTTTCATCAGATTGGGCAGGTGGCTCTTCCACCTCTGTGAAATTGATTGGGTAAATCTTTTTCTTGGTTTCACCAGGGCCCATCAACACACGTGTGGACAACGACCTCATGGCTTGGTCAACTGCGGTCAGATCCAGCTTACCACCTGTCATCGTCAGGATTTTCTTTTTGTCTTCAGACGACAAACCTGACTGTCTCAACATCACGAAGGCTTGCATTTGTTTGACAGTGACATCATCACCTATCTCATTGAATGCAGCTTGAAGGCGAAGTGAGAAACTATGGGAGGCCTCATCAGACTTCTGTACTACCTTGTAGAGTGCTCGTTCAAACAGTTCATACGTTTTCATCTCTGATGTTTCTTCCCAAGCTGACAAAGCGGCCAACAAGTATTCAACACCTGAGTCGGCCTTGGTGAGCTTCTTCGGATCTAACTGACGCACCTGGGACCAAGCTGTCCCTTTACACAACATAGCTAACCTGGGAGCTAAGTTGGGCTTGTCCTTCTCGGGCATGACACCGTGGATGAACCTGGCTTTCTGTGAAAACTCTCGTATGTCATCTTCACTCGGGTCAAAACTGGGCAGCAAATTCCAAAAATTGGAACCCTGCTGGGAGTCACCGTTCCCATCAGTTGAGGCAGACTCTTTAGGAGGCATTGCTCACTATCCAGAAGCCACAAAACTAGCGGGCCGGCTTTGCGTGCAAGTAGCACGAGCCTCTAGGCTCCGCTACCAGTGTCGTTGGATCGTAGATCGCAACGCCACTGATAACGGTTCCCACCTGAATGGTTCAAGGTCCTCCTTGATCACCAGAAAGTAGTTGATGTTCAACCAAAGTAAAGTCGTTCCAACAGTGTTGTCCACAACACCAAAAATGTATATCTATCCAACCAAATCCCAAAAGAGTCCACTCTTCACCTTCCAACCAATCCTATGGCGGCACTCGAGATTTTTCCCCTATCTCGCTGAAATTGGCCTTGAGCCACGAGTCAAAAGGCACATAATGAATGTGCTTTCCCCTGACAGGAAACAATCGAAGGTGTATGCGGCAGCAGCAAGTTACGAAACTCACATATATATATATATAGAGAGACACAGAATATATGTATATATAAATATATATATATATATAGATAGATACATACATACACAGTGACATATAACATGATACTGCAGCAACTGATGCCACTTGCTGTCAGTCTCTTAAGCTTATTAATTGTCCAGAAACTGCTTAAAACTTTAAATGATTTCGTACTGCAAGGTCTTGGTGGTTACTGCTTCTATCCCAGGTCCTTGAGTCCTTGATTTTGTTTGTACCGTTTTCTCTTCCTGCCTTGGCAGTGGCAGGTAACTTGGGTGCCCTGCAGACACCAGATGCAAGGACACCTCCCAAGGTTGAACAAGGAGCCAAACTCACCAAACCAGCCAGGAAATCCAAGATCCTGGCAGATCCTGTTAGATCCTGTAAGAATGTTAGATCCTGTAAGAATTTTGAGAATAGATACATTAAATACATACACTACATGATTACATGTGGAACTATTCATGGAGACCCACAGAGCTTGAATCTTAACAAAACAAGAGAAATCACTGGCAACGGACCATACCAAAATGCATATCTCGATGCTATCATGCTTTTGAAGGAGAAGTCATAGGTGTCGCGGGGTGTGTCACAGGAGAACGCAGTCCTCCATCAAAAAAGGAGCGCCTTCCGCTCGCAGATTTGCTGAACTCACAGGACATTGGGTTCGGTTTGGACTTTTGAGTCCTAGGAGTCCTGAGTCATTAAGGGCGTCATTTTGGCATATTTTGGCTTAAGGGAATTTTGAGCTTTTCAAAGTCTGACTTTGATAGGATCCACGGGATGGCCCAAGTGTGCTGAGCCAAGAGTTCACTGACAGATCAAATTGATCAACATCCAGACATCGAGTACGGAAATCCAACGGAAATCCAACGTTTGAGGTAGCAGATTTGGCAGCTCTGGCCTTCGCTCCACCGCCTGTGCCACTTTCATGGACATCGTGACCCAAGATGTTGACACATGTTGATACATGAACACGTGCATCATCGAGTCACCATACACACGATCCCGCAGGTTTACATGTTTCGGTTGCTGACCTTTTGGATCTTGGGCAGGTACCAGCTCTCTCCCAGCACTTACGGTGCTGCTCTCAAGAGAAGAGCCATGCAATGTGTCGTCATTGGAAAGGGCGCTGAATGGCGCTGTGGTCTCACAGGCGAACTGACACCACTGAGAATGTTGGATCCTGCTGCAGACTCAGAGCCACACCGCAAACATTTGCACAATTTGGATCAATTTGGCAAAAGACCTACTTTCGCGCTCCGTCAAGATGTCACCCAGAACCTGAAGCCTGTCATGGCGAGGTTGACATGCTCGTTGACACAGATCGTCGGGAAATGTCGTGAACTTATATACTCATGATGGATTTGATGCGTCAAGATATGTCGGTATCTAGTTGACACATGTTGACACTAGATCTAGGCGTCTAAAGAGTCTAAAGACATCTAAAGACTGCTGACTCGTGGGGTCAGTGATGCGACTAAACTGGACATGATTGGCTTGAGTCGAGCCCGTCACCGGAGGGTGAAATCAACGAAGGATGGGCCTTGGAAGCGCAATGCCTTGGATGCCGCCCGAAAAGCTTTGGCCTTCGGCACCTCCCGGTCTTGGGCCTCATGAGGCAGGATGGGTCAATTATATTCAATTACCATTCAATTACCATCAATTACACAATCTATATCAGGTCCATATCAGGTCCATACCCGTCCATTGTCAAGTTCAGACGGTTCAGACGGTTCAGACGGTTCAGACGGTTCAGACGGTCCAGACGCACGGGCCAAACATGTTCTGTCGATGTTTTGCCGGTCTGTGCTCGCGTTATGATTTTTCTAGATTTTTCTTTTGGCTTCCGGGAGGAAATGGATCTGTGCGAGAGTCGGTCTCCAAGCACCAAGACATGTCGTGAAGAATTTCAGACAGCTCTCAAGTGGAGTTCTTGCTATGCTGCTATCAGGTCAGGGAACTGTGAGGAGTCTATTCTCCCAGATGGAGGGAAGCGCAGAGCTTGAGGGAGACAGTACTGAAAGGGCTGTCTTCCAGGAACTTCATGATCAAGAAGCAAGTTGGGGCAAGGGGTCAGACGCTCTGCTCGGCGAAAGTGAAGATTCATTGTCAAAAAGCCTGGCAAACCTGGACAATATGCTGCAGGTGCCGCGGAATTGTTGACGCGATTCAGATGACCTGTGAATGTTTGACTGCATACATCAAGTTGCGCTATTGTTCGATTTTCATTTTGTTTGAACCTGGAGCACTTCAGGGGTTTGCGTCGGACGTCGCACATTTGGTATCACGCAGGACTGGAGTCTTCTTATTGAAGACTTTGCATGTATTTTGTGTGCCTCCTTTAAATGTGCACATGTACACTCAGAGTGGTGTTTGATAAGGATCTGTATGCGTATGGAGCATGTGATTATGATGAATTGTATGATGAATTATATATAGACTAATATAGACTATGTATAGATTTGGATCTGTGCTTGAAGTAGCGCCTGTGTCCGGCTCGAATTTTAATCTCAGGAGGTGTTGAGCGCAGAGCTACAGAGTGAACACTTTTTGCGACCTCCACTGGTGGATTTTTTGTCGGACTTATTGTCCATTGTCCCAATGTCTCACCAGGGCATCAATACCAAGCAGCAGTGATGTTTTATGACAAATCAATGCCGCACCTTGGCACCACTAGAGATTCCAGATTATCGTCGTTTGGACGTTTGGACGTTTGGACTTAGCTTCGTGTCTGTGCTTTATTTGTTTGCTTGGAGATGAAGTAGTGGAGTTAAAGCAATCTACAGGGGCCCTTCTCAGCGTCTAGGGGTGCGCTGAATGTACCTCTGGCTTTGACGCTTGTAGTTTTTTGATCACTGATGAGCAGACTCATGTAATTGTTCCTAGATGAGGTGGTTTGTGATTGCAAAGTGCGAATATGCCCGGGCTATATATATATATATATTTATAGAGATACAAATAGCTAGGCAAGTGCTAGGCATTGATAGCTTCAATCAGATATGACCAGATACCTGCAACGATCCTGGTTCTCATTGGTTCTCTTTCGTACAAAGTGTACGACGATGCCAGTGCAATCACCTCTTGGACAAGTTCTCTGTGCGCAGAGCAGCCTCCCCTCACAGTGCTTCAACGTGGAATCAGAGCCAGACAAGTGCTGTTCTTCGGCACGAAGATTTTGTGAATCCGTGATGATTCGCAAGAATTCTTTGGTTTCTGACATTTCGATGCCGCCAGGGATTTCTTTGTCACAGCTTGTTGTCAAGTTCAAGCTGGTCGATGGTCAAGGCATGTCAAGGCAGAAGAGACAGCACTTCAAAATGCCAACAGAATAAGCCAAGTCTGTACCAATTTGCGGACAGGGCCCCGCAGGGCCCGGCAGGGCCCCAGTGATCCGAGTGGTCTGTGAGATGGCCAACTGCTTGTGGGGTTTGCAGGTGGCAAAAGTGCGCTTCAGCAGCTTCAGGGCAACGCTTCGATAGTTTCCTTTTTAGTTGCTTTCAATCGCTTTCAATGTGAATTCTGTGAATTATGTGAATGCTCTCTTCCTGTCATGGCGTCCGCATTTCTTACATTAGAAGTTGGTAGCGCTGCCGACCAACGACAGCTTTTGTGGCTCCTGCACTTGAACCAAAGAAACATGGCGTGCAAAAATCCTCTAGCCAGCTGTACTGGCTGTACTGACAGCGCAAGGTTTGATCCCAGAATTCCAAGCTTCACAGCTTCATAAATAGACGCAAATTGCACTCCGATTGCAATGCTTCTGATGTTACAACAAAATCAACAAGCCTCCAGAAGCATCCGCAAGAACCAAAATGGAAAAGCACAGACTTTCCAGCATCCAGAACGCTTGAGCCTTCGATCCTTAGACTTTCTGCAAGTTACGATGTATTGGACTTGAGGGCACTTCGAGACTTGCACACTGAAGCTTCGATTGCCACGTCCAAAGGGGCATGGCAAGTTCCAAAGGCACCAAGGACAGCAGCATCACGGAAGTCAAATGGAGGTGAACAAAGTACAACCATTGTACAACCATTGTACAACCTATACACCAAGTCGTACGAGACTCTTCTGATTCTTCTGAGCAAAGTTGTAGAAACTAGAAATTCCATGGCATCTCAGGACAAGTCACACAAGAGTGACTCCAAGAAGGAAGCCTCGAAGACTAAAAAAGAGCCTAAATCTAAGAAGGACAAAGACCACAAAGACCACAAAGACCACAAAGACCACAAAGACCACAAAGACCACAAAGACCACAAAGACCACAAGAAAGAGGAAGAAAAGCCCGAACGGCCCGAACGGCGAGAAGGTGGGGATGAATCGGGATGAATGAGAAATGCACTGACCGTTTCTGCTTCATGTTGCTTCATGTTGCTTCCACACCTGTGCTGTACGGCTATCTGAAGTGCAGAGCAATTCAGCAAGTTGTCAAGGTCGAAAAGAAACGAGCAAGGTCAGGCGCCCCAAAAAATTGGTTCAGAGTGGCCTAGACGGCTCCGGCATTGAGGGCATGTATTAAGGCATGTACAAATATCGCAAACAACAAATCAGGGTTCCACATGGTCCAGGTTCAATGGGTAGTTTCAAGCGAGTCAGAATATTGCCTAAGTGCATTCTTCATTCGTTTGGAGCCTGGAACTGCCGACAAGTTTTGGCCGCTGAGGTCAATGAGATGGCACCCAAGAAACGAAAGGTAGAGGACGTCGTCCTGCTGCCCAGATTTGCCTTCGTCCAGTGGCCTCTCCTCGACCTGTGTTAACCAAGGAAGTTCCCGACAAGAAACGGAAGAAGAAGGACAAGATGGACAAAACTGAAAAGGGAAGAGACGGCAAAGACAAAGAGAGAAGCAAAGTGAAGGACAGCATGACGATGTGCCGCAGTGGAATGATACAATGTGCAAGATCATCATAGAATAGCTACATGTATAGTTGGTTATAGAATATATTATTGTAAATAATTGAAATTATATTTGCAGACATATTCAATGCAAGCACTCTGATACAGCAACTGAGTACGTCTGAGTGCTTCTTTTGGAAGGATGTTGAAGACTCTGTTGAAGCTGATCGCAGACGTTTGCAAGGGGGAGCTGCAGATATGGTAAATGGGGGAGTGCAAAAAGAAAAACAAAAGGAAAAAGAGGCGAAAAAGGACAAGAATGGGAAGCATGCAAAGCATGATGCGAAGCGCGATGCTAAGCATGATGCGAAGCATGAGCGGAGTGGGAAACTTGGAGAATCCAAAGACAAACCCAAGCGAGACAGACATGGACCATGCGCAGCTGAAGCCCTAGATGAGGAGGTGCAAGGAGGTAGCACTGGCAGCCGTGCCATGCCTTCCAAAAGCAGATCTCCAGCGAGAATTCAGCTGAAATCGTCCCCGGAAGCTGAAAAGGTTTCAGAAAAGGCACCAAAGGCACCAGAACCTGTGAAACCTGTGAACCCCCAGCAGAGTTCTGACCATAGTGACAGTGAGTCCTCTGGTGAAAGACGTCGAAAACGACGAGAACATGCTGGGCTAAAGGCAGCCTCTGGCTTTGGCCTTGCACCGTCTGAGCCCCAGCTGTCACTACTGGAGGAACTGTTTGCTTCTTTATCTTCTTGCATGATCATCATAATCTTTGCATGTCTCTGCATTCCTCAAACTGTCAAATTCATTCCAGTGCTTGGCCTCAAAAGAGATTGAAGCTCATCTTCTCACATTCATGGAAGTTCATGGAAGTGGAAATTCCTGGTGTTTTGAACTGTTTTGAACTGTTTTGAACTGTTTTGATAGTTTATAGTTGCACCGAGTCTACCCGGTAGACTGCATGGATCATACGGTATGCTGTGTACATCTGTGTTACCCTGTCCAAACAAATGAAGTGATACGAAGTCGCCGTGCAAGGCCGCCTCCCGCTCCGGCCGGGGATGCCTTTGCTTCTTGGATTCTTGATATTCTTGGAGCGTGTTTGTGCAACTTGACTTGCGCAACTTGTGCAACTTGTGCAACTTGTGCCATTTGCGCAACTGCAATATTTCAAACATGTCAAACATGCCAAACATGTCAAGCCTATGCCAGATGCGTGCTGTCTTTTTCTCGCCAGTGTCGGCAAGTTTCACCTCATGCCGTCAGAACCAAGGCTTCCGGTGCAGTGATGTGCGCCTGTGAAAATTGGCAACCTCAACAAATCTAATGGTGGAAACACGGGGTGATTGTCCGGACAGTGACTGGAAACTGTGAGGTGCCCACGGTTGCAGGTACGGGCCCGCAGGTCCCTTGGTACCCCTGCCGGAGAAGGTGCCGTTGGCCTGTGCTGCAGCTTCTTTTGGTGTTCCAATATATTCCCCATCCGATCCTCATCTGCATCGTGACTGTCATGACTGTCATGACTGTCACACTGTGAGGTGAAGGGTCTCCTTGAACATCAGGCCTGGCGGGAGGCCTCGGGGGCCTCGGGGCTTGCCTGCACTCCTAGCCTTGCCGAGGATTCGTTGGCGCAGGAGGTGATGCGGATGAAGATGGCGGTGGAGGCACTGTCCAATGTCCAATGGATTCCAATGACACCGTCATGGCCACGGCTGTGACATGGACCGAGGCGGCTACAGGAGTGCCTGGAGCCAGCATGAAGCTTGATACCAAAGAAGATCCTGCTGAGACGGTGTTGTCCTCAGACAGTTTAAGACATTGAGGACTAAGCGTAGGACATAAGTTTGATCTGGACTAAGCGTAGGAAAGCCGAAGAACAATGACAAGCATCGAGTGAGCAATGATTAGGCTTTGTCTGGGACACCTTTAGAAACTGAGCCCAAAGATTTTTTTTTCGCTGTGGGACACCGCAGACCTTGAAGATGCCGACTCGACTTACCGATTGCTTGATGGAGCCTGAAAACCTGGCAAAATTGCTCGCAAAGACCGGGCTCCTGTCAGCAACACTGAACCAGGACGGCTTTTTTTCCAGTTTTCATTATCACCGTTGCATTCATTGAATTTGAATGAATTTGAATCTATTTAACAAATTTTAACAATATATACGACTCAGTTCAAACTCCAAACATTTCTTCGCTTTCTGGCGTGGTTTGCATTCTCCTGGCCATGGGATGTTTGTGGCACGTCTCGACAGTACTGAATGAACTTGGCTTCCAGTAATATTTCTTTGGACAGGAGAAACATCTGATATTGCGGGCAGCTTCTCGCAAACAACTGCAGAAAACACTTGGTCAACTGCGCCGGATCGCGCAGGATCCCCAGTCCCCTTTTGCTCTGATCTGCCAATGTGAAATTGAGAAGACTGCTGACTGATTCAAGTGCTGCAGAACTTCAGAGATGAATCGCTAATCGGTTTGAACTGCTGCTAGGTGGGCGTGCCAGTGGGGCTGCAGCTCTTCAAAGGCACGACCGAGCTGCAGATGTTCGCAGAGAAACAACCTGGCATCGAAAATGCGACAGGTTGGTGCTTTATTGGACGGTAAACCAGTAGCAGCCTTATGGAAGGTTATGCTCAGACAGAGCGATTGTTGGAACATGGTGGAGATGGAT
Source organism: Cladocopium goreaui (assembly GCA_947184155.2). Classification (NCBI taxonomy): domain Eukaryota; class Dinophyceae; order Suessiales; family Symbiodiniaceae; genus Cladocopium; species Cladocopium goreaui. Next base: position 608,900 of record CAMXCT020001891.1, on the reverse strand, counting down.
TCATGAACGGCTTGAAGAGACTGTAAGGGACTGGGAGGATTGGAATGCCAACACTGGCTGTTTCTGCTACACAGACATCTTTCTGTGCCTTGTGGTGCCTTGTGCCTATTGGCTTTTAGATCTTTTAGTTGGCTTTGAGAGCATTTCTTTAAACTTCTTTAAAGCTCTTTGGTCTTGAGGCAAAGGCTGTGAACTCCATGGTCTTGCGCCTTGCTGCCACGTCCAGCCGTCTGTCGTCCCATGATGTCATGAACTCAGAGGCGCACTTCTAAGCTGTTGCATGGTGAAAGAGAGCAGTTGCCAGGTTGGGCTGAAGATATTTCAAGTATATATTATATATGTTCAAATGCATTCACAAGACATGGAACGTCGCTGTCCATTCTATGGAACGAGATGAACGAGCACTTAAAGCTAGACCCAATGAGGCCTGGAGGCTCAGGCTTCATGTCCGTTGATGGTGTGCCTAGGCAAAGCTCAATGCCAAAATGCGGAAGATTCGTCTAGGGACGCAGGTGGCTCCGGGTTGACATTTGCGTTGCTTTGCAGTCTAAAACTGCTTGGTGTACTGCGTGTGCCCGAGCTTGAAACTCATCCTGAGGCTGGTACTGGAATGTTGGTGTTGGAAGGCATCCCTGGGCTTTCTCGGAAGCATTGTTTCATTCTTAGCCTGATCATTTACTTAGTGCAGAGTGCATGTCATTATTTGCTGGCCCAATTCTGAGGCACCATCACCTTTGAACCAGAGAAAGGCGCCTGCTATGTGCAGGAGCCATGGCAGTCGGCAGCTTTCAACGACACTTCCTTCAGCTGGTCGTTCTGGTCGTTGTGTTGGCTGAGTTGCGGAGGATGTTTCTACCAACGGCACCTACCTGAACGGCAAGCGCCTACCAAGACCACCCTTCAAGAACCCTGCGGACTGTGTTGTGTGCTGTGGAAGGGCCGCGCAGTTGCCTCTACAGAGTGACAGAGTCTGAGAAAGCTACACAGACAGGACGCCAGAGTGCGACTTTTCCATGGGGATGAGTTGCTCTTTAAGTCGCTGCCCAAGTTGCAGAGACAAGATGTCTAGAGTTTAGACATGGATGTACTATACCTGAAGCAAAGTCTGCAACTTTTTGAAGGGTTGTCAAGTCTGAAACGGATGGCGAGTGGAACCATGATGATGCATGCCTCGCTTCACTTTTGGATGTTTGCAGCTCCCAAGGCTACGAACTGATGATGCAGAGGAGTTAGGTTATGTGAGCACCTTAGCTTCGGGTGATGATTCTTGCGGTGACAGGTTGTGCGTTGTTCGATTTGGAAGGATTCCAACGATGTTCAAAGGCAGTTTCTCAGAAGTGCCTCTTCAGGTGATCAATTTGGTGGAGCTTAGTTGAAGACACAGCGGAACCTGTGAAAAGTGCTGAGACATGCTGAGACACTCCACACAGATCGAGTGATGATTGAGACATTGTGCGCAGCAACAGCATATGATGGCATATGACAGCATACATCTTGAGATTCTTGAGTCTCGTGCTCTGTAATCCTTCGCTGATTTAGGGTTCCATTGGGTTCCATTATAGAAAGACCGCAAGGACCACAGGCCTTGAATCCCCGTGGATCAGCCATGGCATTTTTGAGCAAAGAAGACCTGCTTCAAGTCCGAAAGCCACTGTAGCAGTGCTCTTTGTTGCACTCAAAGCACACGAACCAGTGAAAGATAGTGATAATGGACACATGTGTGCAAGTTCTCTATTCAATTATATATATATAGTATTCCATATTATTCCTCAAGTTGCTGAACACGCCAACCATCTTTCTAATTTGCCAATGACTACATTGCCTCCCGTGCGACCTCCAGCGAAAGCTGGGCGGAAGGGCAAGCATTCTCAGCGGACGTTGCATGGAGCTCAGAGGCATGGGTGCAGTGGGACCGGATAGGCCTGAATCTTCACAGACAGATCTTCCATATTCCACAAATTCCACAAAATCCACAAAACTTTCACATTTTGAGGATTTTGGAGGATTTTTGAAGATTGTATAGTTTTTTGCATGATTTCCTTGCTTTTGCTTCATGGAATGTGGAATGTTTTTCATGTTGAGGATTGTGGTATGATCTTCCATCTTTTTTTTAAACAAATCTTTTTAAATTTCTTTCATGTCTTTCATATTTTTTTCATATCTGGAGCCGACAGAGAGCTGAGGCTGGATGCGACAGATCTCCCGGCGCCTGGTTTTGTCCAGGCCTTCTGCGCCAGTCAGCAGCTTTCTCAGGCCATCGCAGCAGAGCGCCATTGCAACGCCAACGGCCAGGCCAGCACGGACTGCTGTGGTGATGTGGTCTGATGTGGAACGGTGGAACGTGTTGGTGTCGGTGTGATGGTGGTAATCTATGGTATTCTGGGGCAGAAGAATCTGGATTGTTAGTGTTTTTCTGCTGTTCTCAAGCACCTTTCCAACCTTGAGGCGGCCTACCTGAAGAAGAAGTACGCACCCGGCTTGCTTGATTTTTCTATGAAGAAGCCTTTTTTAGGATCGAAAAGGTGCCATTGTGCCACTTTCTAATTTGCCAGGCAGCAGCAGCTTGCATATGTTGAAGAAGCACATAAGCGAGAACAGCCTCCTCTGGAAGCGATCGCAGCCCCAGAGATCCTTCGGGGAGAATTGTGTGGACCTCAAGTGGACCTCAAGTCACATATTTTGTTTGCATATTTCATATTTTGCCTGAAGAGTTGCCGCCGAGTTGTCGCAGAGTCCTGTGTGTATACACTGTGTTGGTACTCAATGCACATCAGCTAGGGGAAAACAGAGAGCCGGCTGTGTTGGTACCAAGGAGACGCGATGCTGTGTTTCATCATGGAGCAGCAGGGGTTCCAGCTCCATTGACTGGAGCTGCAGCTTTGGATATTTGTGACCTTAGAGGTGGCGGTGTTCCGATGGTCAAAGTTGGCAACGAGGCTTTTGTATGCAGAGAAAAACGCCTTGAGAATCAAAAAAACTTTTTGGCTTCCAGAAAAGTTCGTCACGATGCTGCTCTGGAAGAGTTTCAACGTGCTGTAGATGTTCTTTCAGAAGAATGTCAACAAGAAGTTGAAGGAGCTACAACCAGAGTGAAGAAAGACCTGGAAGAAAAAGTGGTCGAAAGCAATGCAATTTTAGAGCCTTTAGAACCACCTCCGCTTCCAGAAAGACCGGAAGGGGAAGAACCTTTGGTGCTGGATGAGACCACCCTTTTGGACGAGTTGCATGACTTGCCCTTGGATGGAACAATTGATCCTGCCAAAGCCAAAGCCGTGGCGGCAGAGAACGCCGCATTGAAAGCTTTGAGAGCGTTGGGAGAGCGTACGGAAGGAGAAGTTCGGGGCATTCTCAAAGCCGTGGAGGCCTGAACATGCCTCAACATACAAAAAGTCACTGCAGTGCTTGTTCACATCAAAAAATGCAATAGTCAGTAGTCATTATCAATCATTATTGTTGTTGTCATTATTACATATTACCACATATTACTATTGTCATCCATTCTTGCATGTTTGACCTTGGGGGTGGCTAGTGCAATAACCGAAGAACTGCAATGATCACGGTTCGAACCGCGAGGCTTCGACTTTGACGCGAAAGAAGCGGATCGAATCCTTCGCTGGTGCAGAAGGTGAGCTTGCGCGAATCGACCAGCTCCGCAAGTCCAAGATGGAGGCATCGTCAGTGTCACCGTCTCAAGTCACACTGAATCACACTGAAACCCAAAAAGAAAAAAACACTTGATGAAAATCAAAAAATGAACTGGAACATCCATGAATGCTCAAGAAAAAATGCACATAGACACCGCCCATAGACAGTGCAAGCTGATGCAAGCCGGTTGAACAGCTTGTTGAACAGTGATGCACTTTGTTGCTTTTCTTAGTGCAGGAGCTCTTGAAGAGTTTGGTGGAGGTGCCTCCCCATATTTTCCCCTTTCTTTACTTTCCTTTGTAAATCTTATTTTGTTTGAGTTGCCTCGAGTTCCGGCACTCGCGGGAGACAAGGAGGTCTTGGTGTTGCCGCTGCTGTGTTCGTTTCAGGCGCTCACAGCTGCTGCTCATGTCGTCCATGGCGAAGCTGAGCGGCTGGTGGAAGAAAAGGTGCAGCGCCTAGACAGACCGTATGAAGTTTTTGTAGCTTACACATGCAGACTGCAGATGGGCAGATGCTATGTTTGTTTGCACACATACATATATAATTGAAGAATCCGCAGAGTTGCATCAGAATCCATGAGAGCTTTGCACGGCATGTCATTCATGTAAAGGACGTATGCAATGCGTCAGACAGGCCTAAGCCATAGTGGTTCGAGTTTGCAGCAAAAGGGTTTGCCTTGCACTCGCTGTTGACCGCGTCCCAGCGATTTCAGTGGCACCGGAGCTGTTGGTTCGATTGGGCATTTGCATCTGCGCTGCTTCGCTTGCTTGCTTGCTCTTTTGGCCACCCCTCTTTTCCTTTGACTTTGTGTTGGGTGATTGCTTTACCGTCTTCACATTGGTCTTGGAATTTGAGGGTACACTCCAGGTCTTCTACCACTTCATTTCTGCCTAAGGCATTGTTTTGGTGTTTGACCTCAAGCTTTTGACTTTGGCATCATCGTTGGGCCCTCCTCCCATTCTTTGTCATCGCTCTTGCGGAGCTCTACGGCAAGGCTTGGGTTGTGGAGAACATCGGTGTGCCGGGGTCTGGAACTTTTCACCCCTTTGCGCACGAACTACCGTGCCAGGTGATAACTAGATCACCACCTTTTTGCGAAACCTTCTTGAATCAGGGCTTCAACTTGCACCTGGTCTTTGCGGAGGTCATTGAGTTTTTTTTCTTTTTAGGCCATTTTGGCCATCCCCTTCTGCGTGAACCCAATGGCAGAAGAAGGAAAGGACACATCGTCCTGGTACAAGGTTCCCACGTGGTCAGGTGATCCTTCAGAATGGAGGGCATTCAAGCGAGAGATGAGCTGGTGGATCGCCTCACTTGATCCAATCAGCAGTGGCAAATACAACGTAGCAGCTCGTTGGGCCCTGAGGCAGTCGGGTGTTGTTAGAGCAAGATGTGAAGAATATGATCCGGCTGACCTTGCAGGTACACCGGCCGCGGAAGGAACCGACCCAGAATCAGGTGAAAAGGTTGTTCTACAAGCAGCTGACCCTTTCAGCGGCCTTCAGAGGCTTCTCCGATCTCTGGAAGACAGTATGGGGAAGACAGCATTGGACAGAAAGGGCGAGCTGCGGAAGCAATTCTACCAGAGCATTCGCCGGTCACCAGGCGAAAGGATTGCGACGTTTTGTACGCGCTACAGAACTTTGACAGGTGAGATGAAAAGAGAAGGAATTGTTTTGCCCAGCGAAGAGCTGGGATGGTTCCTCAAGGACCGTTTGGGTCTTGATGCTTTGCGTGTGCAGCTACTTGAGACAGCACTTGCAGGTCGTGAAGAATATGACCAAGTTGAAACCGAGGTTTTACGGCTCTTCAGAGATTTGCATGTTGCTGATCCTTTGATGAAAACAAAGCCATTCAACAACCATGGTGATCAGCGGCAGACTCCTTTGCAGCGTTTCTTGAGTCAACCCCAGCAAGGAGCTCGACAAGGCGCACCTTCCAGCAGCACTTCCTCGCTCAAGTCTTTCAAAACCTCCAGCAGTTACAGGTTTAAACCGAGTTCCAATGCAAGCAGCGGCAGATCTGCTTACGTTGTGGAAGACGCCGATGAGGGCGATGAGGAAGAATGTGATGAAGAGCTGGTGCCAGATGACTCTGGCAATGGTGTTCCTAGCCTAGAAGAAGTGTTGCAAACGGAAGCTGAAGTTCTTGCAGCTGAAATCCAGGAGCTTGAAGAGTCTGGTGAGGTGGAGTCCTCCATTTTGGAAGGCCTCGAGACTGGCGTCGAACAAGCAGCCGAGTCCCTAGTAACAATGAGGGAGGCCCGTTCCAAAATCAACGAGATCAAAAAAGATCGTGGATACCACCGCAACTCCTCAAACTCCAAAGTGAAGTTGAATGGGAACCAGGTTGAAAAGAAGAAAGGAAGAACGCAGTGTTGGGACTGCGGTGAATATGGCCACTGGGGAGGAGACAGTCAGTGTCCAAAGCCTGGAGCCGGACTTTTCAAACCCAAAGGCGCAGGCAAGAAATCTTCCCAGAGCAGCAGTGGTGGTGGCAAGCAAGTAAAGGTCGTTGAAACTTTGAACACCGAGCATGTGTTTGACGAGAACGAGAGCGGCCAGCATGAAGTTTTGATGGTGAATGTTGGAAGCCTCCCGTTTTCAGAGGCCTTGGCATCCTCAAAGCAGGAGAAGACTGGCGCACCTGGACTTGCGCGTGACAAAGTCCTTGTGGGAGCGCTCGATTCAGCCTGCAGTCGCACATGTGCAGGTGATACATGGTTGAAACACTACTTGCACACTTTGAAGATGGCACCACAACCAATCCAAGATTTGGTCACCACGGCCCAGGAAGAAGAATTGTTCCGATTTGGGAACGGCGGAACGCAGAGGAGTTCCGTGAGGTACCGTTTGCCTATGATGGTTGGTGGCAATTTGGTAGCTGTTTGGGTGAGTGTCGTCAAGGTCCCCAGTTTAGGTCTTTTACTTGGTCGTGATTTTTTGGATGGAATTGGTGCAGTTGTGAGCTTCACCAAGCAGAAGCTGAGACCTGACTTCCTTGATGGCAAGCTGATTGACTTAGCCCAAGTCTCTGCAGGACACTTCGCGCTTCGATTGGTCCCTTCAAGCTGGCCCAGGCTTGGTTCTCATCGCTGGCGGCGTTGGGGTGAAGATGGGATCATTGAACAGCAGTTGTCAGTCAGTGATTGGTTTTCAAAGAAATTTCATCAGCCATCCAAACAATTTGATGTTGATGTCAGCACCCATGAGCATCTTGTCACTGAGAAGGGTATTCAAGCCGCACAGTTTGCTTTTATTTCAGTGCCAACGTCGGTGGCTTCTCCGGTTCAAGCAATGTCTTCATTGACAGCGCAACCATCTACCTCTCTGAGGACCCCGACAACATCTTCTTCGACTAGTGATGCCCGTGGACGTTTCAAAGCTGACAGCAAGGTGGCGAAGATGGCTTCTCAAGCTATGGGCAAGGGCACAATGGCACGCCTATGGATTGCTCTTATGGCTTGTGCAGCGGCCATCAATCAGATTCCTGCCTTGCCCGTATCCAGCGACAGCCTCTGCAGAACAATGGATCCAGCAGACAAAGGACATGATGGAGCGAAAGCTCATCGTTGCAAAGCATGGCAAGAAGGTGCTGGACCAAAACTTGTGTACGGCAAAGAATCTCCAAGATTGCCGGACTCTCACCAGCCGATTGGGCTGGGAAGTTGCGTTTCTGGAGGATCCCTTGCTGGATGGCCTGCTGGCAGCCAAGTCAGCCAAAGGCCAAGCAGCCAGAATCCGAAGAGCAGTGATCGAGGATGCGAAAGCCGAGCTGGCCGAGCTGAAGTCAAAAGCACAGCGAGAAGACGCTGCGCGGCAGTTGATAGGGCCGAAAGGCGGTTTGCCGACCTTGAACGGCGATCTGTTGCGCCTCGCAACTCTCCTGAAAGTGGATGTGGACGACTCCATGAAGGTGGAACAGATCAAGCAGGCGCTCAAACCAGTGGTGGAGCTGCTCAAAGGTCCACCAACGGCAGCCAAGAGCAAAGCAGCTGCCGACTCTGCGGGTCAGCGCAGAGGAGCCAGGCCCAAAGCCTTGCAGCATGGCCCAAGAAGTTCTTCAGCCGAGCCAGAGCCGGCACTTCCAGTTCCAGGTCCAATCAATGCAATGCCATCGACTTCAAGCCAGGGATTGACCCAGCAGGACATCGAAGAACTGTTTCTGCGCCAAGATCAAAGAGTGCAGACTATGCTATCCCAGGCAATGCAGCAGATGATGGCGACCATGCAGCCGCTCCATTCCCAAGACGTTGCAGCAGCCTATGTTCAGGCAAGTCCTCAGAACTATCAACTGACGGATGCGGAGATGGAAGAGATCAATGGGCTGCACCAAGCAGAGCTTCAGGAAGAACGTCTTTGGAACGAGCATGGCGAAGAGTTGGCCTGGATGACAATACAAGAGATGGAAGATCTTCAGAAGCAAGATCTGGAAAGATGAGCCACCATGGATTTTCTGGTCTGACCTCATCCCATTTGGACTCAAGACCTCTTGGACTTTCTGAGGCCAGGGACGATGGACTTCGAACCCCTGGGGATGAGGCAGATTCTGAGTGGCGTTTGGATGCAGATTGCATCAAAAAGGGGCAGGCACTTTTGATTTCACAAGCTTGGCAGAAACATGATCGAGCCAGGCGACTCATTTCCAAGGGCGACATTCATGCAGTCATGGAGGTGGATTGGAAGAGAGAAATGGAATCTTACATGAATGAGACCTTTGTGACGTCGTTGGAATTGACGCCCAAGCCCCATGATGGTGTTTTCGTTTCAGAAGTTTTCACCACTGTGCAAAGAGTGATCAAGCAAGCTTCAGCCAAAGGGCATTCAGTTGGTTTTGCTTTGTCTTTGGAGACAGGTTGGGATTTTCGGCGATTGGCTGATCGCAAAGCTGGACGTTTGGTGGTGGAGAAGGAAAAACCCTACCTGCTGGTGTTGGCGTTTCCTTGTGGCCCATGGTCAGCACTCATGCGACTCAACCCTGCGCATGACTTAGATGCCAGACGTGCTGAAGGCATCAAGCTGATCAAGTACGCCATTGAACTGGCTGAGCTTCAGCTATCCCAAGGAAGACACTTCCTGCTGGAGAACCCCCTCACTGCAGAATCCTGGTCTTTGCCCCAGCTGAAGAAACTTTTGCAACGTTTGGAATGCCATCAAGCTGTTTTTGATCAATGTCGTTTTCAACTCCGTGGTCCCTCTGGTTTGCTTCACAAGAAACCTACAAAGATTGCAACAAGCTCTGAAGCAATTGCACGGAGGTTGGATGGAAGACGATGTTTGCGAGATCATGAACATGAGCATGTTTTGGGCGGTGGAAAGATTACATCAGCTGCTGGCCTCTACACCAAGGAGTTGGCGAATGAAATCATTCTTGGTTTGGAAGAGGAATTTGAACAGTCTCAACGTCGAGCACCTCATGAGACCATGGCCGTGGAGGAGGGTGACATTGAAGATGATTTGGATCGCGAGATTGATCCACCTATGGAGATGAGAGATTTGGAAAGCAGCGATGATGAGGTGAAAATTACACCACCCAACATGAAGATTTCGGCCAGTGTGAAAGAGGCAGTGCGTAAGCTTCACAACAACACTGGGCACAGGTCCAACAAACGCTTGGCCAGGGCGTTAGCAATTGCAGGTGCTCCTTCGACAGCCATCATTGCCGCCAAAACTTTGCAATGCGCTGTATGCCAAGAACGAAGAGCGCCAAAAGCAAGGAGACCAGCTACCTTGCCTACACCTAAAGATTGTGGAGACCAAGTTCACATTGATATCTTTGAGGTGGAGGACCTGACCGAAACACGTTTCTATGCTGTGCACATCATTGATGCTGTGAGCCGTTTTCAGATGGGTGAAATTCTCGCCGACAAATCTGCAGACTCAGTGGTGCAGTTTGTGAAACGGCGGTGGATGCCGATTTTTGGCCCCCCTCGAGTCCTAGTCGCAGACCAAGGAAGAGAATTTGTCTCTTGGAAATTCGAGGAGATGGCGGCACAGCACAGCACTTTGTTGTGGCATACAGCAGTTCAAAGCCCGTGGCAGAATGGAATCTGTGAGAAGGGCGGCGGAATTTTAAAAGCAATTGTGGCAGCAGTTGTGAAAAGCCAGTCTGTGGTTGGACGTGAGGAGATGGAGACGGCCCTTCAAGAAGCCATCACGGCTTACAATGCAGACATCAACGAGGCCGGAGTTTCTCCTGCTCAAGCTGCTCTTGGACGACAACCGAAGATGACAGGTGACGTTTTGGGAGACTTTGGACAGCGGTTAGCTGAACATGGTTTGGTTGAATGCCGGCCGACAATAGCCCGGCAGGTCGCAATGCGGGAGGTGGCAAAACTTGCTATGCTACGTCTTCATTTTTCACGTGGCCTTCGCCGAGCAGAGCTTGCACGTTCCAGAACCTCCACCGTCACTCAAGAGCTTGAGCCTGGCATGATAGTTTATTACTATCGCATGTCCAAGTACAATGCCAAGACTGGACCTTCCAAGAAGAAGCTTTCTTTGAAGCGGTGGCATGGCCCTGGTTTGCTTGTGGCCTTGGAGGGGCATGCAAATTGCTTTATCTCCCACAAGGGGCAGTTGGTCAAGACTGCGCTGGAGCATGTGAGACGTGCCTCTACGATGGAGCAGATCACCGCCGATGAATGGGAGCTTGCTGTCCAAGATGTGGTTGAAGCGGCTATGAGAGATAATATCCAACCCCTTGAAGTTGAGCCTGAAGTGTTGGAGCCTGCAGTACCAGCACAACAACCACAACCTGAACAAGCTGATCTTCCTCAAGTGCCAGTACAACCTCAAGAGCTTGCCGCAGCAATGCAATCAATGGCTGCGAGTGCTCCTCCTTCAGTCAGTGCACCACCATCAAGAAGATCCAGTTTGTTGAGCACGTCATTGCGTGGCCGTGGTGGTTTGGTGAGCCAACCTCAAACACCTCTCCCACCTGTACCTGCGTCTCCCAGACCGGGTAGTGGCAGAAGTTCGCGCATTGAAAGTGCTGTTGGGCGGTTGATGGAAGATAGTGAGCGCAAACGAGCGCCCGAAGTTGCAACAGAGATTCTGCAAGATGCTGAGCGCGAAGCACGCGCGACTGGTTCTGCTGACCTTCCTGTTCCTTCACAGCCTGGTGGAACAGTTGAACATGCCTCCATGTCAGTGGAACAGGTGATGTCCGGCGGCCGACATCCGCTAAGCATCATTGCCGACCTTGCCAAGCAAGATCAACAAGATCCTTTGGAGCATGCGGTTGAAGACCATGGTTCTTGGGACGGCAGATGGCCGACACCTTCACGAACTGACTGGGAGACTCATGAGCGTTACGGTTTGTCGTGGCCTTGCAGTCGTCCAGAAGTTTACGCAGTTCAAACTGCACGCAAGGAATACAAATGGAAGGAGATGCAAACCGAGGACAAGCCGCACTTCAAGGAAGCTGCAAAAGTTGGTTGGCAGGCATGGGTTGACAATGGGGCGGTTGAGCTTTTGAACGCCCGTGATGCCCAAGCAGTCCGCGCAAGACTCAAAGCTCGTGGGGAACAATGCAAGATCCTCATTCCAAGGTATGTCTACACGGACAAGCATGATGGAATCAGGACATCCTCCAGACCATTACCTCTGAAAGCCAATGCCCGTTTGGTTGTGCCTGGATTCCGAGATGTAACTGCTTACACTGTCCGTAAGGACGCTCCAACATGCTCAAGGGTAAGTTTTCACTACCTCTTGGTCTTCAGCAGTTCAAAGCGCTGGCGACTGGTGAGTGCAGATGTGAAAGCAGCCTTCCTGAAAGGCGAGGAGTTCAGCCCTGGTGAACGTGACCTCTACATTGGCCAAATCAGAACTGGCGATGCAGATGAGCCTTGCCTACCTCTTGGAGAAGGACAGCTTGCCCGCCTGAAGAAAGGCATTTTTGGGTTGGCAGACAGCCCCCGGCGCTGGTACTTGCGCCTCCACAAGTCTTTGACCCGACTTGGATGGCAGCGCTCAATCATTGACAGCGCGATGTGGCTTCTTTGGAGCGACAGTGGCGAGTTGGAAGGGCTGGTCATCAGTCACGTTGATGATTTGCTGATGGGCGGCAACGCCCGTGCCAGAAAGCTGTTGGATGAGCTTGGACGAGAGCTTGGGTTTGGCAGTTTGGAAAGCGGCAGTTTTGTATACTGCGGCAAACGCATCACGCAAGATGAAGAGGACTTTTCCATCACTGTGGACATGACTGAGTATCACGAGAATCTCAAACCTGTTCCAGTTCCTCTTCACCGCAAGCGTGAGCCTGAGTCACCATTGACACCTGGCGAGCAGAAGCAGCTGCGAGCGATCCTTGGGAGTTTGCAATGGTTGGTATCTCAAGTGAGAGTTGATTTGGGGTTCCAGCTATCTACGCTTCAAGGTGACCGTCAAGTGGTTGGCACTCTCTTGCGAGCGAATGCCTTGGTGAGACAAGCGAAGCAAAACTCTTCATTTGCATTGCGCTACTTGCCCATGGACTTGAAGTCTTGTGGTTTGCTGGTTGTGACTGATGCGTCACTAGGCAATGTGTGCAAGAATGGCAGTGCAGACGGCAGCGTTTCTGACCGAGTCTACAGCCAGGCAACCTACTTCATCATGGTCGCAGACAAGAATTTGATGAGTGGAAAACCAGGTCGTTTCAACTTGGTGGATGCACGAAGCCACCGACTGGGAAGGGTTTGTCGCTCTACGTTTGGAGCGGAATTGCTGAGCTCTGAAGAGGGCCTTGATGCAGGGCAATACAGCCGTGGAGTTTTTGCAGAGCTGATGGGATACCCCATGGAGCATCGTTCTGCTGAGCTCAGTGCTGAGCAAATTCCATTGCAGCTGGTGACGGATGCCAAGGACAACTTCGACAAGTGCAACAGCGACACGCCGACTTACGGCAGTCAGAAATCATTGGCATTCACCATTGCTTGGTTGCGCAGTGCCCTCAGAAAGGAGAACACCACCATGTCATGGACGAGCACACAAAACATGTTTGCTGATGGCGGGACGAAGCTGATGAAGCTGGAGCACATGAGCAAGATCCTGCAGTCCAATGAGTGGAGCGTTAGGTTTTCCCCTGATTTTGTGAAACAATTGGTCAAGAAACCGACCAAAGCAGCCGAAAGGGATTGTAGCAAAGCCTTGATAGGTAGTCCAGTTGGTAGCGCAGACCCAATGCACGGACATTTGCTGAATCTAGGAGATCAATTTGGATGGCACAGGAAAGACCAATATCTTGTGCACGTAGCCAAAGATGCAAAAGCATTTAGGACGCCAGAGCCTAGAGCTGAGTCATCGGCATTCCCCTTGAGAAGCACGTATGGCAAGTTTGTTGATTCCAATGGAAGTGGGGAATGGCGAAAATTAGAAGACAAAGTCCCTTATGTCGGATTGCCCAATAGACATGGCGCAATTGGCGACACGGCTGCGAACCTTTTGACAATTTTCATGCCATGGATTCTGAAGCAAGAAAGAAATTTACCAGCTGAAGAATCCGCAGAGTTGCATCAGAATCCATGAGAGTTTTGCACGGCATGTCATTCATGTAAAGGACGTATGCAATGCGTCAGACAGGCCTAAGCCATAGTGGTTCGAGTTTGCAGCAAAAGGGTTTGCCTTGCACTCGCTGTTGACCGCGTCCCAGCGATTTCAATAATAGAACCATATCTACTAATATACATAATTATCTACATGTACTGTAAAACATATACTTAAAGACATATGTAAAAGGATGTGTCTGCATTCTGATTCACGTAATCACGTAATCATTATCTATGCTGTATGTATGAACTCTAATACAAACATATGTATCATATGTATGTATACAAGATTATACAAGCATATATACATGATTCTGTTACATGATGCGTTTGCAGAAGAGTGGTGCCTATGCCACATTGCTTTAAATGCTTCTCCTTGTCGAGGCGCTCTCATTTGACCAAGTTCTCCTTGACAACAGGCCACGGGGCGGGACCATGGGGCCATGGATGACTTCATGTGTTCACTGGCGTTCACATGTGGCGTTCACGTGTGACGTTCACGTATGATATTTGGAAGTTGCAACTCCTTGGAATTTCTTGGTGCGAGGAAAGCGATGCACCAATTAGAAGCCAAGCTGACGGTGCGATGCCCAGGGCTTTCACCCAGGTCCAGCATCGCCACTCAACTATTGTAACTATTGTGTACACAATGTGTAGATGTAAAAACACAATTTCTAGATCATCTTTCATCATCTTTCCAGATCTCGAATGACAGCTGCAAACAAATTGCTGATAAAGACAATAGCGTCGACATCTTTTGTCTGAGCCAAGAACCACCACGCGTGTTACAGGAGCAGAGGACGTGCAACTATAGGATGAACAAATCTGACAAATGAATGACAACAGTGTATATAGTAATTACTTGGGAAACTAGTGCATAGGCCATACGGCTATTCGCGCGCTTTGGTTGGATATGCTTCCAGCTTCTAAAGAAAGCCTTTGTCATTTCAACGGATAAGCTTCATAGTAGAGGCGTCAACTAGCTAAGGCACTTTCTTAAAGAAAGATAAAGAAAGAAAATAAATCTCAGCTCCCGCATTCCGCCAGCATTAAATCTAGACACATGTCACAATCTGTCACATTTCTTTACGTGTACCTTTTCGATCCGTTTCGTTCCTGTGTCTCCTGATGTCTCCTGTGAGGTGCAGGCTTTAGAGGACAACAAAGAGTACAAGGTCCCTCTGTGTGCCTCCTGTTCCACCTGCGCTTCCAGATCCACCCGAAAACAAGGACTTGGTATGACTTGGTAAACTCCACATTTTCATCAACATTTTTTCACCATTTTTACCACTATGGACATTTAGGGACTACAACCAAAACGAAGCATCTCTGGGAGGTGCGGTGGCACAAAGGCCTGCTGCTGTGGAAGCAGCAAAGGTGCTGCCCTTGTTTTGTCGTGCCTCTGACACAGCTTCAAGTCCCATGCGTCACGCAGCCGTCACATGGATCCAAGGCATAGACACAGTATGGCAGTTGTGATGCGGCGAATTCGCAGAACAGACCTCAGTGTCGATGCATGACATGTGTAGACTGTGGCGGAATCACACGCATGGTAGCTTCAACACTAAGGCAATGAGTTCCGCCAGCCAGATTCACTTATCGAGGTGCCACTGTGCGAACTCATTTCTAACATCTGTGTATTGTATGTTCTGTTCTTAGTGATTGTTATTGTTGAACACTGGAGGCTGTGGGAAGGGTGCGAGACCACCAAGCGTATGTGCTCAATCAGCGGAAAGAGCTGATGGATGAGTGCACGTCTCAGACCTTCTGCCTTCAACTGCAGCTGCACCTACCCCATTACGGTTTTGTGCCTGTACCTGTGAGATCCTGTGAGATCCTGTGAGATCCTGTGAGATCCTGTGAGAAGATTGAGAAGATTGAGAAGTTGTGAGGCTTTTTTGCATCCCTCAGCAGCGGCTCACTGTAGTCAGAGCCTTGGTATTCTAGCACAGCAGCACTTGGCAGCACTTGGCCGCAGACTCCAAGAGCAGACCCAAGACGTGTTCGACGTGTTCGACGTGTTCGACGTGTTCGACGTGTTCGAGTTGGTTTCACTGAGTTTGACTTGGTTAATCTCCCCTGGACCCATCATGGCTTGTGTCGAGGCAGCAGTCCGCCAATTGGAAGAGGCAAACACACAGTTAAACGTCGCAGCCTTGGGTCAACGACTGCGATGTAGGTCAATGCTGCGCCATGTTGTGCCAACCCTTGGTACTGCCTAGTACTGCTTAGTATGCCTTGGTATGTTTTCTATGCCTTCAATATGCTTGGCGTTCTCATCCGACTTTGAGGATAGAGCCCAGGAGACCTTCGATACCCTGCTCGTGGAACTCAGAGAACTGCGAGAAGCATTGAATGTTTCCCGGCGTCACAAAACTTGACATCGGGTATATGTGACTGCTTGTTTTTCAGTCTGTGGATCCATGTTTTTTTCTTTTCACATTTCTGTTTCCAGGTGTCTGTAAACACGTCTGACGTGTCACCAGTGGCCAGACATGGCAAGACATGGCAAGACCAGGTTTCGGCGGAGCAGATGCTTGGCGAGCTTGGGCTCGAGCTGGAAGTGCATGATGCTCGCCAGGCTGGCAGCAGATAGAGTGACGCCAGGAATTCACAGACACTTCACAGACACTTCACAGACACTTCACAGACACTTCACAGACACTTCACAGACACTTCACAGACACTTCACAGACACTTCAGAATATCACTTGTTTGAATATTGTTTGAATACTGTTTGATCATGTTAGAATGTGGAGGAATGGAAAGGCCATGACTCGGTGGCAAATCTTATTGACGCAGAAGTGATGTACTCAGACAGGGAGAGGACCATGTGAATCCGTGTGAATCCGTGTGTTTCCGTGTGGTGAGCTTCGCAAGTGTTCTTGAACCGATCCGATGGTTTCGATGATTTCGATGATTTCGATGCACTCAGGTTAGGCCACCGTTGCGAGAGTGTCTTGATCAGGCCGTGAGGGCAAGGACTTCAAGATACAGCCAAGTCAGACATGAAGTCTATCAGAATCTTAAGAAATTCAGACAATTCAGAGCAATTCAGAGCAATTCAGAGTCTCAGAGTCTCAGAGCATTGGAGATGGAGAGTCAGTCAGAGAATGCGAATCCTAGTGAGTCAGGGTTGAAGTCAGAGCAGAGCAGTCAGGGTTCAATGCCTCCAAGTGCCTCCACCGCCTTGGCAAGGTGGCTGCCATGCTGCATGCACTTTCCAACAAGCTCACTCATCAAGAGGAGGCTGCGTCTTATGTTTTGTCATGTCTTATTCTCTGTATTCTCTTGGTTAAGGACTTGATTCTGGGTTGTCCAGTTCGGAGCATTTGGTTTTCGGCTAGAAACCGTTTCTTACTCTTGGTTGACTTTGCACATTTTTGTACATTGTGAATATTTGTGAATCGTTGAAATGGTATTTTGCTTTGCGATACTCCGATATACTCAGATAATTCAGCAATCGCAATGACACACAAGGCCACAAGGCCACAAGGCGGCCACAAGGCACATATGTATTACATATGTTTCTTCCTTGTCCAGGCCTTGCA